>DWKW01002010.1:0-11625 GCA_018250115.1 Doberes anticus
TTTCCTCACGATGTTTTCCTTCACCGTTAAAGCGAGTGATAATTAATTCATAATACGCACATAATTTCGAAAATGTTAAATAATAATATTTCGAGAAATAGAGGTGCGTGCCGGGGTTTGAACCCCGACCCACCGAAGCGGGGTCGAGATGCTTAACCACTAGGCTCTGACTCACTAGCAAAATGTAATATTAACCTTAAATAGTTGACCTTTG
The DNA here is from genome assembly GCA_018250115.1 of Doberes anticus. NCBI lineage: Eukaryota > Metazoa > Arthropoda > Insecta > Lepidoptera > Hesperiidae > Doberes > Doberes anticus. The sequence continues at coordinate 215 of DWKW01002010.1, forward strand.
CACGGTCAGCGTGGTGGTGTTTAGCTTAAATTCTTCTAACATCTGAGACAAAATCCGTGCCTACATGACTAACCGACTACTGGGACCGTAATCGTAATTGGTTGTTGATAATTGAGTATCCCAAAAACCATTGACAATGTTTATTACGGTTTTCATATAAAATTATGATAAAAAAGCCGGTAAATTGGACACCGACGCTTTTCACTTCATCTTACCTACAACAGCGAAAAAAATTCCATCTACGTGTTTTTTTCGCCTTTTTTTCAGGAGCAGTTTTCTTTCAAACGCAAAGATTAAACTATTGTTCCGTCAGTCAAGAGTCTCGTTTCTGACTATTTTTCGTGACGCAAGGCGAGCCGTGTAACCTGAGTTACCCGACTCTCATTTCTATTTATAAATTTCTTTAGTTCACTTCCTTTCGTCGGAAATACGAGAATGATATAAGTGGCCACATAACCACATGGCTACTTCGATTTGTTACACATAAGAATATCATGTAATCGTCTATTTCATAGCATAACTATATTTGTTTCTTATGGCATTCTATTTATAACATTCTGAATGTCGCTTAGTAGTAGTTCGTACATATTTTTATACCCTTTTATACTTTTTTACTCGACTATTTTTGTATGTTTTTTTTAAGTTCTTTAGGTATTTAGTTTTTTACAAATTTTTGTTTGCCATACCTTACTCGATGGACAAAAACTAAACTGACTTGTTTAATACATGAAGAGTCCTATAGCTATTATCCTGCCCTGATGAAATGTATTAAAGCAAATGGAGCCTATAATTATCTTCTGCTTGACAGGTTCTCCAAATTTAGCAGGGTAACGAAGTTTTACCACATATCTTAAAATGTACCAAAGGGTATACTCGTGTCTTGGTGCTTAACAACGCCTTTCATATTAAGCGTAATAATCGTTATAAAACGTAAAATAAAAACATAGGGTTTTTTCATTTTTGACGTATTTCTAATGTATACGAATAACATATGTACCTAACTAATGTAAATATAGTGAAAAGCAAAAAAGGTAATATAAAGTAGGTTTTACCAAATAATGGCTTGATAGAATTAAAGAAAGGTAAAAGTTAATTTAAAGTATTAAGTCCTGAACGTTAATTGAAGTGGCAGTTGATATTAAGATTTTGAGATTAAATTAAGGGTTTATGGATTGGTTTTATCTGGTCTCCAGTCGAAGATCCCTGACAATACGAAGTTATTTTTAATTAACTTATTCTCCATCTTAAATAATAATTATATATGGTACATCTATGCTATCTATCATCTATCATCTATGCTAACCGTATAATTTTAATAATACTGGACATACTGACATGAATATTATAATGCTACGAGTTTTTCCGACGTCTTTTTTCTCTCGGCCAACGTTTTCATTTCATTATGCAAGTGATTCGGCTTGTAAAAAAACACAGAAACAACTTGTGAAAGTCATATTGCCGATATTCACGACAAAATGCGAAAGAAATTGATAAGTAAAAATATCAGAACTTGAAAAAATATTACTTTAACTAAAATTGTCATACAACTTAATCCAACTACGATACAGCCAACTTAACTATTTTGTTATAGCATCCTTTATCTTAATTTTCGTCTGCGAAATGCTGACAACGAGCGAAAAAGAAAAGAAAAACGTTGGATGATACTTGGAGGGCAAAAAGTAGTAGCTACCTATATAAAGTGGGGCTAAGTGATTTGTCGTGTTGTGGTCAATCGCAATTCCTCCTAGTTTCTTCTCATTCCAACACTTCCATGACTTAGAAAATGAAGATTGACATTTGTTCGTTATCTTTCATTGGATAACGTATTTATTTTAAATAGACTAGTAAGAGTAGACAAATAAACAAAGTGGGAAATTAATTGAAGTATTATATATAAAAATTTATGTAGAAATACTATCTTTTAATCTTTTCCAGTTTTTTCTTTCGTACCAGGCTTCAATAAATATGTTGCATAACTGGAAAAATCCAAATTAATTATTTAATGATACTCTTTTATCTATTTCAATAGTAGAGTGTTTTTTCTTACATGTACATATTTGCTCTAGTGTTGCTATTTTTCGAAGCTATACGCTAATTTCAGAAATAATTATTATTTACTTAATGAACGTATCTCAGCTTCTAGTTGACTGAACTTGTTCAATCTTTTAAACAGTAAATAGTATTTAGGTCTGCCTAAATACTTTCAAAGTTCAAACTATGAAAGTCTCAGATTGTGTACTGATAGAGATACTGTAGTTTTTGTGCTATTGGCACACAGACATATAAATAGACATATTTTATTTTAAAAAATTGACAGAATTAATCTAGACACTAATCACTTTTCTGCTGATTGCTGCTTGAGCTATAATACTATTACTATACTATTTATAACAGGTGGTCACTTCATTCCTGCTGTTAATGTGCAATGAATACTTCTTTTTTATTATAATTTATTTATCAATAAAATTTGACTTACATACTTAAGTTTAGGGCGGTAATAGTCTAGTGATTTAGCATCTCGACCCCTGCATCGATACATTGGGTATCGAGTCCTGGCATGTGCCGCTTATAATTCATAGGTCTCCATAACGTTCTCAAAACTATATTCTAAACTCTCTCACCCCTATGAGGAAACTCGTGCCCAGCAGCGGGACAATAATGAGTTGATGTTGACGACGATGATGAAATTTAGGGGTTTATAATTATAACGTACACACTTTTCTTGAAAGCTAATAGCTGGATGCGCAAATTAAAAACAAGAATGTCCGTCCACGTCAATAACGGCAATGTTTAAAATGGAGTAATGTTTTTACATAAATTTGCTCAATTCACTAAGGCCACGGGACGCAACAACGAACTATTTGCCACTGCACAGAGGCCGAACGGTCGTGAACAAAGAAAACGGATAATTAAACTCAAGCAACGTGAAAAGAGATTTTAATGAACCCTGACTCTTGCCACGTAATAAGGCTTTATTATAAACATAACAACCGCCATAATTAAATCACTACGTCAAAAATCTAAGGCAGGGTCCTTTAGACCGGAACGGTTTTAACGTTTTCATCAAAGAACAAATATTTTAGTCGTGCAAAGGACAAATGTACAAATATATTAATAATATCTTTATTTCAGACCATATTTTGAGTCCATATTTATTTTAGTATTACACATGTATTTTCAACACTATGTTAGTTGTTTACAGACAGACAGCACATGGGTTAGTAATAAGATAACCTTAGCCTATGTTAGCATAAATATTAAACAAAAAGAAAACTTATATATTAATATAAGTAAATATGAATAATATAATGAAATATGAAAGAAGTCCTGGAAATAAGTAAAGTTAAAAATAGATAATTAAATAAAAGTTCCGCTATTTAGTACATCCATTACTATGCGCTACGTTTTCGTAGTACAGAGTACGTAGCTTCATCGTTCCAGTAGGAAATATTCGAAAGTAGGTGCTTAATTTGTTATTTGATCGGTAATACTTTCATTTAAACTGTCCCGAATTTATTCAAGACGTTAATTTTAACATATATAAAGTAGAAAGCCTAGTAAGTATGTATTGTTTCCCAATAAAAGTTATAGCTTTTTATTTCGACTATTTTATAGTAGTTTTGTGAATAGTTTACACTTGGGCGATAATACAATTCAATGAAAATGATTTTATTTACAGAGGAACACAGGTTTATAGAAAACAATTTAATGTTTTTTGTAGCAGCAATAAATATACATACCTGTCCCAAAACGAGGCACAGCCATCTTGGCATCGCCGGCACGCACTCGGCACTCCAGGAATCCTCCTTTTATGATACGTCACGATCATATTATATTATGGGATATAATAATCCTTCGTAAACTATGCACCGTATACTTGTATGCTTTGTGGAATTTATTTATTAGTATATTAAATTGTGTCAGTAAAAGTTTTATCGTCTTCTAATTACTGGGAACAAGAATGTGACTAGTTCGAAGATTGAATTAACAGTTTTACCAATTAACCAGTACGATTACATACGATATACCTATCATATCATTTTCAACCCTATCCTGCCTCACCGCTGGGCATGGATCTCCTCTTTTAGGGTTTAAGCCATAGACCATAGGCTCGCTGGCCCAGTGCGTCTTGGTGGTCTGGATTCGAAATAATGATAAAGATAAGATTGACTGTATAAAGGCTTATCAAATGTGGAAATGAGGTCTCACTTACAGAATTAAATAAAACTAATGGAATTTTATGAGTGCCTTACATCAAAGGCATCTCAAAGGCAGCCTGTTTCGCATATAAATTGACGAATTTGCCTCCATTTACACCTTTCTGTCATGCAGGAAAACCGTGCGCAAGTTCGTTAGTAATTTATAATCGCTCTACTTTATACACGCGAGCGCTTCCTAAGGTAATTTTAGATGAGGCTCCATATCTCTGACTATGTTCTGAACTGATCAAGTACGAATTCAATTAAGCTATAATAACTTCAGTGAATAGTTTTGCAACTAGAATTCTATTATTATCTCCTTAATTACTTTAAAGTGGATTAATGTGTTTGATCTCTAAAGAGGCACGAAGAGCATGGCAAATGATACCGTTAATATGATTGTACTTATAAGACATAGATTATTAATATTTTGATGGTGGCAGTGTCTTATGTCGAAGGCTTTCTGCCGTAAGTAAAGTAGCAGTGTGAGCACTTCAACTGTAAGATTGACTCTTCACACTGTTCGGAATACTAATATACAACACAAAACTGAGTCGAAATATCGGTATCTAAAAATCATTAACATGTGTAATCATGAACCCATTATTGTCCCACTACTGAGGGACAGGTCTCCCCCCACTGGTAAGAGGGTTTAGACAATAGTTCACCACGCCAGCCAAGTGCGGATTGGCAGACTTCACATGCCTTTGAGAACATTATGTATAACTCTTAAGCAAGCAGGTTTCCTTGTGATGTTTTCCTTCACCATTAAAACAAGTGATAATTAATTTCTAATATAATTTGAAGTACGCGCCGGGATTTTAACACCGACCCACCGAAGCAGGAAGTAAAGATTCTTATCCACTTATCCACTCACATTACAATCATCACTTTTATTTTATAGTGAGTAGTCGAGAGATAATAAAATGTTAAATGTATCTGTTTGAATAACCAAAAAGGAAGACCAAAGTATAATTTTAGTTAATTAAATGTCAGTAAGTGTAAATTACGTTTAACTACTCCGTACTATTTCCTTTGACTACGGGGGCCTTTTATAAAAATAAAAAGTGTCACATGGTATCCATTCATTAATTCAGGTCATGGTCTCTCTTTGTGCGAAAAACTATTTGCGCGATTGAATGAAAAACATTCAAACAAACATACGAATTTGCACATGTACTCGTATAATATTAGCGGGCTATTAGTCGGATTTATTCAAGTAAAGGTAATAGTACCGCTTGATAATATAGGTATCACTGTAAGGTCACCTAGTCACCTGTGCAGTTTGGAATCGGAAAAGATCCGATCAGATAAAGATCGAAGGGCGTGATGAAGTCACTCCGGCGAACCTTCTTATTATGAGCTCGCACGACTCGCCACTCGAACACGTCTGCTTGCCACAATCTCAACGGCTGCTTTACGTCGCCGGTGTCGTTTCTTTTTGCGGATCTGTCCAAATTCATTAGAATGGATCATGAATTGAACTTACAAAGAAGTATAAAAATATGCTTAAGATGTAACTGTCAAAATCGCGTTCATGTCCGATTTATTTGTTAAAATATTTACAAATATTATTATTATTTTAACGGAGCAGGAAATAAGCTTACCGCTACTCACCGGAATAGTCGATCGACAATCTCAATCACTAGTTTAATTACCTATTTTAAGTCACTCACTCATAAGCACTCACAGTAAGCATAAGCCATGGAAACCTACACCCATCGCCAGGGTGCGCCGAAGTTCTACCTGAACTACGTGAGAACTAGCGTGCTGCCGAAGGCTCTACGTCTCGCTCTACCGCTTTCCGCCTTTCAACTTCTTGAATTTTTGATGACAGTAACAATGAAATCTCAACCAGTGAAATCAAAGATGTCCGGACAACGACATCCAGGATCCATTATTAAATAGTTAAAATTCAATTTTTTGGCAAGCCATTGAATATTTTGATTAACCGATAGAGATTTCAATTTCCTTTAGTCACGTGCGCAGGGATATCGGATCCTGCGGTTGGCTCAGTCAGTAATGAGCGAGCGGATGGCAATTTTACTAGATGGGCTTTTGGTTACACGCGGAGTTTGTTTTCACGCCGATGTGCCTTTAATATACCCCTCTTTTTGTATCTAAAGCAAAATTATCAATCATTATAATGTATTTTTCTTTATACCTATTCATGTAATACCGATGAGATTTACTTAACACTTAATTAAATCCTCCTTTCAAATTTTTTACATGAATATTAGAATCTTTAAAATGCTGAATTTCTACTCGTTTGTCGCTTTTTATATTACGTCTAGATATAATATTTTTGTTTTTCTATATGTTTTTTCATTTACAATTTCTGCATTTTGTTTTCATATTTAAATCATTTTAATGATGTTTAATACTTTTTGTAAATTAAAGTACAATTTTTTCTGAATAAATAAACATTACATTAAAATCATGTACGATAAATAATTTTGAAATGAATTACCTAATCGTGAATGAAAATTAAGAAAGATTTTTTCGCTGACCTGTGTAATCTACGATTCGTTTTGGGAAAAGGATTTCTTATGTATGTTTAATTTCTGCCAAACAACAGCTATCATTAATTTCGCCTGCCAAAACTATTAATGCATGGTTATTGAACGGCGCAAATGCAACATTCATAGAAATTTAACCCTGCCTGGTTAAATACATAAATATAGAGATGTGTTTAGTTTTTCGTTGAACAGGCCTTTTCGAACAGGAATTTAGCATTAATAATGACGTTTTTTTTCACAAAAGCCTCTGTGATTCCAAGTCCCATGTTTAACGTAAAATAGGAGATCATTGAGCCTCACTACGTAGAACAATTTCATTATTTATACATAATAAACCGAATGGTTCGCAATTTTAATATGTATCCTGTGTTTTGAAAGAAAATATTACCCTTACATCTTCCAATAGTGTGCAGAAATATAGCCGTAAGGGGGAGCTAATACTGTCGGGATATTATAGCGATGCAATTTTTATGCACGCCGTCGTCGAAGTAAGCAACCTATGATAATATAATGTCCGGGGAGATAGGAAAAGCACTTTTCTTACTAATTTTTTTTTAGTACGACGCAAACTCTTTTCATTTGCGTTTTATAACGTCAAGGCACTCGCTTATTGGAATATTAGTATAGAGGTTTTATGCCGGAGACGCGCATCAAGTGTCTTTCATAAATAAATGATGTTCTCGAAACTGGGCACGCTCTCTTGGGGTATAAAGCACGTAAATGAAAATATTACTCAGGCACCTTTTTTTGTTTTTGATTACTAAAACTACTAAATAATGTATTTTTGCGATCGTATGTATATGAATTCGAAAGTACTTATTTTAATCAATGCTTAAGAGAAATGTATAAAAATTAGGGTACTAAATCAGATTTATATACATTTTTCTTGCATTTTACTGCTGAAGTTTTTATTTCAAGGGCCAGGGCAATTTTCAGAGCCTCGTCAAATAAAATTTAGTAAAATAACAAAACGAAGTTCTTTTTTGCTCAGATGACAACATAAAGACGACATTAAAATGTAAAGGAATGACGAAGAATTTAAAAAAATCCGTTGTTTGCATATAGGCGATATTTTTGCTTAGCGGCGGCGTTTCGAGAGATCCCGGTAAGCCCACTAAAATATGCACCGGACATTATTTTATTTAGAAACAAGAAACATTCGAGCTATTTCTCAGTAAGAGTACCTACACCTGCATTACATTAAGCAAAGTACTGAGGCGGGTCGCGTAAAAATTGAATTTGAAAAATATCACCGAGACGCAAAGCGTTTGGAACAATTCCATGACGACAAAATTCTCTTCAACGAACTACAATAACGGTTATGGTGGAAAAAATACACAAAGATCGTATATCTGTCTTTTAGGTATGCGTTAACAAATAATTTTAAATAATCTACCTGAGAACGGAATATATTCAAATTCGTAGCAATGCGACTCAATGATGTATCGAATACGTGGACAATCATTAGATATATAGATATTAGATATGTGACAGCTAGTGGTAATTCTGCACTAACCTTTTAACCAAAAGCTTTGGACAATCTATCGTTACTATTCCACACTGTAGACGTACCACCAACTATCGTAAGCACCACTATGTACCAAGTCTTATAATGCAACTGGTCATCAAAATTTTTAACCAAATACATTATTAAAATACCTATTGAATCTAAAGACCTTATAAAAAACAAAACTAAAATCTTAGCAATTCTATTATTATTTTTGATACAAAAGTAGAAGCAACCGAGGACATCCACATCCAACCAGAAACAGATTCTATCTGAGGTTGTACATAAATGCGTTGCTACTCCTAGGGATTATGTTGAAACACCGATCGTCAAGTACATTCTGTCTTACCACTTACCGAAACAGATACACGAGCACTGCTACTTACTGGCAGAAATAGAATAAGAAAGATGAACAACTGAAGTGAATAAAGGTGACAACGAAATGAAGAAATTTATGTTCAGAGCGGTAAACTTTCAAAAATTTCATTCAGCAACAAAAACGTTAAAGATTTTACTCATAAAATTAAAGGGAGGTGTTTCGGATCCCTATCATCGTAAAACTAAAGGTCGTTGTTCATAACACTTACCCAAATTAAAACAGTTTAAAAAAGTATAATCTGAAAAGGTTACGGTAACATTCAATACTGAAAACATTTATTTCTAACCCACGGAATAAAAGTACGAAAGTAAAAATGAAATGTGAAATGGGTATAATTACAAGAGCTCTCTACTCGTATTTCCCGGCAATTATCCCAAATAAGTTTGCATCAACTCATTTTACAGTAAATTGCCCTAGTTCTTTAAAAGGTACCCTTTATAATAATTAAAAAGTTTGCATTAAAATCTGACGAACAATTTTTTAAAACAATTTTATTAATAACTATGTTTTCTTGGTTCAATAATTGTTCAAAATCAAAATACTCGTATATTTATTACAAGAATATATTACAGATTCGACATGCTCTATTAACACTATATAAATCTAAAACAAATTGTTTACATGTAACTTTAAAGTTTTAACGTTTTGATTGACTGAAGTTAAATTGAATGAGGCACGTTACAACTTTATTGATTCATAAGCGGCCTAACAGGCTCCTTATATTTTATTGAATCAATAAATATTTTGCTCAAATGAAGCGGTTGGTCCCGAAACCTCATCTCGGTAAACTGTTATCTTGAAAACTCATTATCGCCCTATCCGACCGAGAAATCTTATTAATCTTTCGCTTGAAAATTGAAAATCTTGAATAACTGAATATTACAGACAAATTAAAACTTGCCCTTCTTTTGGCATTTTAGGAAATCCTCTTATAATTATCGTTTACCTACAAGTATAAACCTTACCCGACATTGAAATGTGAGTTTTAATTAAAATTTTCAGGTTGTTTTATTTAAAGTCAGCTCCATTGAAAAACTAAATCAACTGACATAAAGTTTTCTCATGCAGCAAGTTGAACCCAACGAACAGGGCAGAAAAAACCTCCTAAATCAGGCGAGTCCAAAGTTGCGCGAATATAAATACTTTGGACCCTATTGTCTCTTTATGATTAAAATTATCCGAGCTCTGGGCAGAGTTTAAAACGGAACCTCAAACTTATGCGTCGAGTCAGGGTTGCCAGATGTCCGGTATTTACTTGGACAGTTCAATAGCGTGTGGTTTATATTTTATATATAATAATAATAATCTTTATTTCTTTACAGTCTAAGTTACAATTACTCGTATAAGGGTTCTGGAGCCTCCTTTTAAGCACCGAGTGCCTGTATTAGGATGCTCCGCTCTTCCAGTAGTTATCAACTAAATTTAACTTAGGATATGCTAATTTAATTAACAAAAATAATATAATCTTATTTTCAAGTAGATACGCTAAAGTTTAACATAATTTTTATCTCCTAAATATAAATAAATAGGTCTTTCGTCCTAGTTGAGGTTTGATGTGGATTTCTATGGGCTGCAGTGACCACTTAACATCAGGTGGCCTGCATGCTCGTTTACTATTCCTTTACGATAAAAAAAAACACAAACGAGCATGCAGGCCACCCGATGTTAAGTGGTCTCTGCGGGCCATGGACATCCATACCTGAGGGACTCTACCACCATCAAACTTACTTTCATTTATGGTTACTTTTGTTGAGATGTTTAAACGTTGTTTATTACGATGACTAGATGGATTGATAATTTTCTAATTGTTTGTATGATTTGTACAATTGCATACATTGTAATCGTATTCTAATTGCATCGATTTTAAACAAACTTTACTAACAAGATAACTAAATTGAACGACAATGCAATATTAAACTGTAAAAAACATAGGTCCATTCTAATGAAAATAAAAGTATCTGTGAAAAGTATGTGAACAGAAAAAAAAATCGATAAATTTATCGCTGTTTCAAACTTACACATTGGAAGATCCGATGGGATTGTTTCAAACTTCGTCCAGTAATTCAGTGAGTTGCGATTTTAATTCCACTTCCGTCGCAGTTGGTTAAAACCGCTTAAAAGTTTTGTGCGGTTTCTTGAAAATATTGGCTTTGTTTTCGTAAAAATTACACTCTTATTCGTACATATAAATCTGATGGTGGTAGAGCTCGTGCCTCTGTTTCTTAAACGTAAAAAATTACACTCGTGCATATAAATCTGATGGTGGTAGAGTCTTATGTCGAAGGCTCGCGTGCTGCGGACACCCTTGAAATCGAAACACACCAGCGCGCACACTGCTGCTTTACAGTAGAAATCGGTACTGCGATGGTGCCGCATGCGAGTATTCGATACAAGACTCTACCACCATAATTGTATGTAATAAAAGTGAAGACCTGGAGCACAATTTGTCCTTCTGCTTGGATACATCTATTTTTTTTTTCTAATACTAGAGCAGCAAATCAGCATGCCTATTTATATTCAGTGGTCACTACCGCCCATGGACACTCTCATCCACCCTGAAACAGGACTGCAGTCTTACCTGAGATTGTACGCAGATGCTTACCACAGAAGTAGCAACCCTTGAGGACTAGCTTGGAATATCTCTAGGTAGTGTCCAAGCCACTGGCAAGCCAAGACAAGGGCACTACATAATAACATACACTAGCACCCCATTTCTGTTCTTTGGACGAGCTTTGATGGTGGTAGAGTCTTACGTCGAAGGCTCGCCTGCGGCGGCACCACCGCTACACCTATTTCTGCCGTAAAGC
>DWKW01002011.1:0-11624 GCA_018250115.1 Doberes anticus
CAAGTGCGGATTGGCGGACTTCACATGCCTTTGAGAACTCTCTGGCATGCAGGTTTCCTCACGATGTTTTCCTTCACTGTTCAAGCGAGTGATAATTAATTCATAATACGCACATAATTTCGAAAATTTTGAATAAACCACATTTCGAGAAATAGAGGTGCGTGCCGGAGGTTTGAACCTCGACCTATCGAAACGGAGTCGAGATGCTTAACCACGAGGCTATCACTCACTTTTCAATCTCTTTTCTATCAAAATAAAAAGCTATTAATAGTTAACATTTATGCCTATGTTACATTACATTGTTACGGCATAACCCAGTAGTAGCAGATGCAGCAGTGTTTATGGTCCCTTGAAATGACATTAACAACGGCGTGTTGACGCCGACAGATCAGTTAATTCCGTTTCGATGTCAGTCTCATTGGCTAATTCGCAGTTAAACTCGACCGTATGAGTGTATCGTTAATTTAATTTTCAACTATTTATGAGCATGTTAAACATTTCTGTGTTCATAATAGTCGTTATGGCTTTTAAATAGCAGAATTCGTGTTCGGTAAATTTAATATTACTATTTATTTTTATACTTAATTATATTATTAGTAAACTTGCATTCAGGCTACATCGTGTTAAGTGTTCATTGCTGCCCATAGACAGCGCAATCTCAACTTGGATCAAAGTTCTATATGAAGTCGAATGTGGATACGTTGCTGCTACTTAGGACTAAGTTGGAATGCCTCCTGTCCAATGTCACCTGCCTGACCACTTTCTTCAAACCGAAACACAACAGTGATGACATGACACTGTACATGATGCGAGAATAAGGTGCAGCGGTGGTGCCGCCGTAGACGAGCCTTCGACATTAGACTCTACCACTATCTATCCATTCTGCCCATATTAAAATAAAGACACCCTATTTCTCATTCTGTTAATGGTGGTGGAAAAGCAGCGGTGATTTGCTGCCACTATTTCTGCTGCTTGTATGTGCGTATCAGTGCTTGCACGGCTGATATTTTGGTTCAACGAAAATTAAAAAAAAATTGTTTAAAAATTTCGGAGTACCTAAAAAAATATTCTTTTCTGGCTTTCTTGTAGTTAAAGTACACATTTCATACCTTATGTAGGTACATACAAGTGCGTATATTCGCATTCAATTTAATATATATCGAATATTTTATATCTACTAATAAATGATATGTATTCGATATTTTATTTATAGTCTGGAATTGACTTCGGCGTATTGACGCGCGCCTGAATAGCGGCTTCATTGGCTCGCAGTCACAAGCTGATTGCACTTTTCAATTGAAAGCGATGAAAGTACGAATTGAAGTAATTATACAATGAAAGCATTTATGTACATTGATAAATACTCAATAGTGTTCGAAGAAAAATCTTGACCATAAATTATAAAACGTTATGAAAATTAATAGAAACACTGAAAAATTGAGGGAAAGGGACAGGTGACAGCTTACTTTTATGATGGCCGCAAATTGAAGTAACTTCTAGTTTTTTACTTTTGATATTACTATAAAAGGTGTGGAGTATTTTATTTGTAGGAGTATGAGCATACAGAAAACCCAAAGGTAAAAGGTCACTGCATCTCCTCATCTAATACCAGAAACATCATCTCTCACTCACAGCAATTCACAGCAAAACTTGAGGGCGAAAGTTTTATCAGAGATCGTATAAATGCAATGCTACTCCAGAGACTAAGTTGGAATGCCGGTCCAGTGTATTCTGTCTAATCACACCCTTCAATCCGAACCACAGTTGTCCTCATACTGCTGCTTTATGATTGTAATTGGTGCATCGGTGTTGGCGCCGCTGACGAGCCCTCCATAATGGACTCTACAACCATTAGCTTATCTATCTTCACTTCACTGCTATCTCGCTGACTGAAAGTAGGTGGTTGTAGTCGAAGCAAGCAGCGTAGTATCAGTATTACGCTTAATATGAATACTTTTTTTTTATTGAAACGCAATAGCAAACGAACATGCAGGCCATCTGATGTTAAGTGGTCACTGCAGCCCATGGACATCCACATCAAACTTCAACTAGGACGGAACCCCTATCAGATGTTGTACGTGGAAGCGTTGCTACTCCTATACTTAGCCGCCTAAAACGAACCGCCCTAAATGGGTTGCAACGACATAACGCAAACTGGAACATGAGGTCTGCGTTCAGTTTTGTAAGTGTTGAGTGAGCGATACCCTAGTGGTGGAGAATCTCAATCTTCCACTCCGAAGGGTCACGGTTCAAAACCCGGTAGGAACCTCTAAAAAAAAAAATGTTTACTTGCCTTAACTGTGAAGGGAAACATCGTAAGAAAACCGGCATGACTGAGAGTGCTCTAGAAGAATTCTTAAAATAGAAGATATGTGGAGTTTGGCAATCTCCACTTGGCCAGCATGGTGGCTATGGCCTAAACTCTCATATCAGTGAGGAGACTCGTACCCGTAACAGTAATGGGTTGATAATGATGATGATCATGACGACTATTACTATACAGGAATATATTATGTATATTAATATTACTGGAATTATACAGATAACTATAGAAAAAGATACTGATAAGGAATATTAAATTCTTCGTACAAATTATCTGTTTGTGACGTCTAAGTGTATTATATGGGCATGCTTTCAATGGAATTCCGAATTCGTGAAAAGTGTGTTAGGAGATTGGGCCATCGCCAAGCGGTCTAGTAGGTACGAGCAAGACTTCGTAGACTTGATTGATAACGGCTGTATGTAGGTCTCATGTGACTGTTTATTTGATGTATATGTTTAATTTGATGGTGAGTTATTGAATGGTAAAGTCTTATGTTGAAGGCTCGCCTGCGGCGGCACGTCTTTCTGCCGAAAAGCAGCAGTGTGATCTCTCACGGTTTTTTTCTTCTTCTAGAGCTACGTAAGAAATAATAATAAATAAATAAATAATAAATAAATCTGTACTACGAAAATGCCTTTGTAATGTATGATCAAGCGTATATTGTTTTGTAATTGTTTGATACCTATTTGTAGAGAAACAAGGCATTAGAAATATTATATTGTAACTTAAAATATACAGTCAACCAGTTTTATAATACTAACATCACAGGAGAATGTTTAAAGTCAACTTAACGCGTAACAACGTAGTCACAGAAATATATAATGCGTGCTCCTTTCGTTTTCTTGAAGTCACTCAATTATTGACACTTGTTTGGAGTTGTTTCTGTAATTTGGTCTCGACTAGTTAGTTGTACTCTTTATCGTTGAAATGCATTACGACATTTAAAAGATTGCAAAGCGGAGCTGAGCCGACATTCGATAGAAAATGTTTGTTGTGTTGTGTGGGCGGGCTGGTGGTGGTGCACGCGGTTGCAGGCCGAAGACAGAAGTCTGAAGGCGCGGTGCGGCCGTGGTTGCGAGTGCGGGCGTGCGCGCGCAAGCGGCGCGGCGGGCGCGGGCGGTGCGCGGGCCAGTGGCGTGCAGCGCGCGCCGCGGACGCCCGCACCGGCCGCACCGCAGTGTCGAGCAGGAGCCCGCCATGCCCGGCCCGCGCATCTCCCGCGCCGCCTGACAGCATGGCCCACCCGACCGCCACCACCACACGCAGCCACGCTCTGACCACGGTACGATACGAGCACGCAATTTGAGTTCGGTTATCGCTCCTAGCGCTCCCGACTACCGGCATCTCCTCATATCAGTGACAGTGTCTTTAACGTCAGTGAGGGTCGGTCAGCGCAGAGGTATCGTCTTGATTCGATCGTCCGCAAACCGAAAGGAGTAGGCGCCGGCAGTCGCCCCGTGGCCCGCTAGATGGCGCTGCGAGTCGCTCCTGCGGCGAGCGCTCTCCGCCCGCGCCCGCACCGCCGACGTTGCCTTTTGTTTAACGCCGCTGCCGTTCGTGTATATAAAATAATAATTGGCCGACGACGGTGGTGAGAAGGGCCGCGCGGCGCCGAGCCGTCGCTGACGTCAGCGGAGCCCGGGCTCGAGCCGCGCTCCCGGCTTCCCCGACCTTCCGCCGCCGCCGTCTACCGCTCGTCCGATATACGACACTGACACGTCAGGCTTAGACCTTACAACTAATCCTCCGCTTCTCGCGGACCCAGTTATGGTTGTGCTAAATACGTTGGGTTCACCAAAGTCTCCGTGACAGTTATACCTTATATAAAACGGGCCTTATTCGAGCCATTTGAAAAAACGGCTTCTTGGTAAAAATAGACATTGTTAAGACTTGACAAAGTTTTCATTCATGCAACCCACAAGGGTTGTCGATTGATCTGCATATAGCAACACTGGACGCAGTGGCGAGGCAAGCGTCCTTGTAATTCGCCTGTAGTTAAATGTACGGTGATTTTAAGGAAATGGAGATAATAGAAGCGCTATTTCGTCACGGATTCATTTAGTTAAAGGAGTACGCTCGTGAGCGTCGCGCCGCGCCCATGCCCCTAAGTCTGGTGAGTGGTAGATTGTAAGGCTTCCTTTAGCGTGCCATTTCAACGTAACCTCTACGTAGGTGTTCCATCATCTGCTAGCCAAATGTCTCTTATGTTTCGTCATGAAAGTCGGACGATCTGACATATTTATCACAATACAATAAGAGATTCTGCGAGTAAAAGTTTCTATCGTACGCCAACGCATTAAATTCTATTATAGATAAGGTAAAAAAATTGAACGAAATATTTGATATAGGGAAATTTAAGGTTTGAGGCTGTTAGAATACTCACAAAAAAGTAAATTATTCAAAACAAACTCGTACTTATAATTCATACATAATAATCCGATAATTCTTAAGGATTCGTTTTGTTAAATGACATGAAATTTGAAATCTTCATCAAACAATATTGATGTGATTCTAAGGTCACTCAATACTTCGATCACATTAATCCATTGTTAACTTCATGAATGTATCTGTCAATACACTGAATCGATCTGACTCTAATAGCTGGACGTATTGTTGAAGGCTACATTCACCCAACCTCAGCCCCAATAGTCCATTTAACATAGTATTTAAAACCGGTTTAGTCGCTACATGTTTGTTTTCAGTAAAGGCTCTTCTTTAACGTCAGACATGTTATCATCAACTAATTTGCCGCCATCATCATCGTCTATTCGTCGTATCATAATCTTCTCATCGAGAGTTTTTCGCGCGGAACCATACAAGAGTCAGTCAGTCTACTGCTGAGTATCTTAGTGCTAGTGGAAAATTGTATGTCATCAGGCATCATCGTCGTCGTCCTGTAATCGTCAAAGAATTTAGCGTCATTATCATAATGTACAAGTCTTTTCGTAATCTTCTCATTAAGAATTTTTCGCGCGGAGTGATACATGAATCAGTCAGTCTACTGCTGATTAATTCAATCCATCCTTTGGCCTTTGGAGGTCCACTGCTGGACATGGGCCGCCCCTTATTGGTGCCAATCCGTTCGGTTCAGCGCTTTCTGAATCCTGTGGTTTCCCGCTGTTTTCCTCAGTCCATCTGGGCAGACGGCAGCCTCTACACCTTTTGCCGAGACGTGGTCGCCAATCAAAAACCCTTCCTTCCCCGTCGGTTATCGGTCCGTCGAACGATGGCCTGCCCATTCCACTTCAGCCTGCTTATCCCGATATAAATTCAATGCTTGTGGAAAATTCACTCAATTAATTTGTATATTACGTATATTTTTAATAGCCAATTAAGCAATGATCCAGAAACAGAAGTTATCGCATTGTTACGCTCGTATTGTCCTGGAACGACGTCGCTTTTTTACACGAGTAATTTATATTAAATAAATGTCTATATAGTAATTCGAATTACAGTTTCACTTAAGAAAGATCGACATCTTTCTTCTACAAAGACTAGTAGCGAAGGGGAACAAGAAGCTCAGTAATATCCATGTATGTCGATAATATGTAATTAAATCCCAATTAGTCAATGCTGTACTTTTCATGCCAACTTTGTTACTGTGCACATTGCGAAATCCACGGGCAACCTGCTGCGGCACCACTTATTTCTTCCGTAGCAGCAGTGTGAGAACTGCTGTGTTTCGGTTTTAAGGGCGTAGTTAGGTATCCACATGCGACCTCAGATAGGACGAAAGCCCTAGTTGAAGTATGTTGTGGATGTCCATGGGCTTCAGAGACCACTTAACATCAAGTGGCCTGTATGCTCATTTACTCTTCTGTTAAATTAAATATATTTATATATATATACAATATATGTGATGTATTTCAAAGCTATTTGTGCAAAACTACCTAAATATGTATAAACATAATGAACGTTCCATGTCCAAAACATGTAACCGGTAATGCGTAAAACACTATTCATAACATAATATCGCTATTATGACATGAATGCCGTCCAGTCAAACTCAGATTTTAGGCCACTTTGGAATTAGGACAAGATGCAACCTTTGAAATTGGGTCAGTTAAGTACGACATTGTCTGTCAAGACAACGCGGCGAATAATCATTTAGGCGGAATCGACTTTTTTGTATTGCCGCATTATCTTTGATTACAGCATTCTTCAAAATTCTACTCCGAATGGTTTCTGTCCAGGTATTCAATGTTTTTTCTTCTTGTTGTTGTCGTTGTTCTGTTGGCATTCGCAGTCTTCATTTAGAGGTAATTTTCTTTTGCCATGAATATCTCGTAAAAAATTGTCGCTGTCTATTTCTTGGGTGGTTGAGGAATTATTTTTAAAATAGCCTGTTTTATCTACTGTGGTAGTTTTGGAAAGGTCATATTATGCCTTGACTTTGCAAAGTAATACTTACTTGTTGTACTTTAACTTTTTTTTGTTGTGTTGTGTTTGTACTTTAATTCTGTGAGTGCTATACAATCGTATAGAAAAAACACGACGACAGATAGGACTTCGAATCTATTTGAGGTTTGATGTGCTGCAATGGCTTTTATGGACAGCACTTAACATCAGGTAGCCTGTATGCTCGTTAGCTTCTCCGTTAACATAAAAAAGAATAACTATGTTCTTTGGTTAAGGGAAAAGTGGCTCTAGAGGAAAATGCACGTATAAGCAATAGTTAAAAACAATCTTATGATAAATTACAAAATGGATAGATTCTTTTGATACGCCATGCTGATGGATCATCGGATTACGCTGAAGCATTTAATAGGTAATAAGATCTGTTGAGAGATTCCAAACTCAGTTACTCTAGTACTTATTTAAGAAACGACTAAATTCGTTAAGTCTGCGGAATGCTCGAATATTTCTTGCTCGGGTATATTTTTCTTCATTTTCCAACCATACAATTCATGGTTTATAAATATGTCTCCTGCTGAACACGGGCAGTCTACTACACACTAATCGTTCTCATGCAAGGGACAATTTATATTATTTGTTGTCCCACTACTGAGCACGGTATACTCTCTGTATGTATACTCTCAGAGATTGGAGTATGTAGGCAATAGTCCACCACGCTGACCAAGTGCGGATTGACAGACTTCGCATGCCTTTGAGAATTGAGAACTTTCAAGTTTCCTCACGAAGTTTTCCTTTACCGCTTAAAAAAAAGTGATAATTAATTTCTAATACCCACACAATTTAGATACAATTATACATAACAATTTCGAAATCTAGAGGTGCGGGCTGGGATTTGAACTCCGACTCACTGGAGCTGGAGGTCGAGATTATAATTCAAGTGATAAACCAATAGTTCATCACTCACTTGAATACCCTACTATACCATATGTACGAGAGAAAAGCTTTAACTTTCTTATAAAATAAAACGAATAAATATTTTCATATGCTGTTTCATCGAGTAATCATTACATTATTAAGTTTATAGGCTTATCCACTCGGAGAATGAGAAAAAAACCTTACCAGATACCAACGAAACATAAACACCTTCATTCCCCTTTTTCAGTGCCCCAGTTCGCCTCCGTTCATTCAGTATGTGCGCGGCTTAACAATAGATAAAAGAAACTAGAATACTGAGTAAAATGTAGGTCGTAAGCACAACTTACCCTGAAAGACACACATTTGCATATTTTTGAATTTGTGCCTCAAAGAAACGCTGTGCTGACATAGACTTTTGATATGACATGACTATGGTCTTTCTTTTAATACGTTTTTATTCTTACTATTTCTACCAGATATCTAAATCTTTCCAACTATTTGTATAATCGTCCTGATGATAAACAAAGAAATTATTGGAGATGAAGAAAAACAGCCTAGTGGTTACAATTATGGCGTCCATATCCGTTGGGTCAGGTTCGAATACCAGATGCGCCTTTTCAGTTTTTTCAGGTGGACTATGACTCAAATCTCTCAGAGTTGAATGATACTAGTGTTATATAGCACAAGTATCAGATGATGTTCTATAATTATAAAACCTTATGTATTGGCGAAGTTTTGTTACTTATTGTCCGATACGTTAAGTTGTTCTGTCCATATTTTCCCTGAAATTTGTTATTCGTTCTCAAAAATACAATAACTCTATATTTCATTACGGACAAAAAAGAAAGAGCCGTCTATTTTGGTTACGCGTTCCATTAAGTAATTAATACGGCGAATTGGTGTGTACTTGCGAATGACGTATAGTAACGAAAGTACGCACAGCTATGTGACGATAAAAAATGTATTCTACTTCGTTTGTATTAATTCACCTAACATGTAAGAGTACTTCGAAAAAGTTCCACGAACGTATGCGAAGAGGGGCTCTGTGGCGATTACAAGTAAGTGCCCGGATATCACACTACATAAACGTCTATATATGATGTACTACAATTGGGTCGCAAGCAGGATGCCGGCTATCAATTACAATAACGTCTGATATGTCACCCGAATTCCCATGAATATATCATCATATCATTGCACGATATCAATACTTCTTTGAGAGCCTTGAATTACTGGCAGACACACAAGTACCTTTATAAATTAATACCAATGCAACACTAATTTTATAATTGTAAAGATTAAATTTATCCGGCATTTATGTAAAATTCATCCAACGAAAAGTCATTGTTAGGAATCCGAAGGTGTCCGAAGATTATTTTTTTGTACACGTCAAAAACTCCGTAGGAATTTTTATATTATGTTTGATTGTTACCTGTCTAGCTAATTTATCATCCGCTTCAGTATCACGGAGCATGAGTATGAAGTTTGTATGCTGTTCCTGGTTAAATTATCTGATACCGCATTTGCTTTCTTCACTGTGCTATCCAAAAAAAGAAATTCCTTA
This sequence comes from Doberes anticus, assembly GCA_018250115.1. NCBI lineage: Eukaryota > Metazoa > Arthropoda > Insecta > Lepidoptera > Hesperiidae > Doberes > Doberes anticus. The sequence goes on from DWKW01002011.1 coordinate 9,159, forward strand.
ATTACAAACTTTGTCATAGAAGTACCTAAGTTTAGGTTTGTGTAGTTTTTTCTGTCCGTGATATGCAAACTATGGAAATAAGATTTCCCCTAAAGTTTCCAAAGAGCTCTATTACAATGGGTTCTGAAAGTCCTTTCGGATAAAAAGTGAAATTATTTTAGGTATTTCGTAGGTAGGTACGTAGGATGGAAGTACAAAAGTAACGTTCTCTGAGTCATATAAATGCGTTAATAATGTGTTATGTTGATATTTAATTATAACAAAATGATTTCTTACTATGTGTATTCAGAGATGCGAAATGCTCTTGCGCAAGGTAGCTCTTTGATAGCAATACGTTCCGTAATATACTTATAACCTGTGACAGGTTAAATAAGATTGAGCTGTAATGGTGAGATTATCCGATTTTTTGGATAATTTTTATTGCATTATATTAAAACTATTAAAAAAGCAATTTAAAACAAAAGTATCATTCAGTATGTTTCTAATGGCACCTTTTCTGACGAAACTTTCTGACGAAGTGCGGTTACTCTTCTGTTTAGTAGACATTAATAGAATAGAAAAGCAGTAAAATCCTAATGTTTTAAACGGCCTCGTAATCCGTAATATTCATGGAAAAGTAACTGGTTATTCACGATTGTATTTAATTGACAATTTCTGTGACATGATAAGATGTGTTCCTTTTACCTAACGCTCACGTGTTGACAGTAATGATTCTCCAGTTTGATATTCATTTTTAGTAGCGGCACTCGGGGTACATACTTCCACTCCCGCTTTACACTTTAGGGAGAGGGAGTGCCTGAAAAACAGCGCTGCACGGAGCTGTGGTGGGGCTCCGTGTCAGCAGTGGCTGAGTCACTCCTTTTGCCCACTTTATATTTAATTTACTATTCTTCCACTTTTTGTAAATATGTAACTTGTGTGGCAATAAACATTATTTTTATTTTTTATTTTTATTTATTGTCATGGAATTTGTAAGAACTTACAACAAACGATTACAGTTATGAATTTAATTACAATTTTGGCAAACTTTATGTTTTTGGTCTGAATTTCAATGTAAACACGTAATATTAACGTCGCTTTCCGTCCCTGCCAAATTTAATGCTTTTAAGCATGTTAGTCACCGTTCCATAGGAACTTGCTCTTTCATTTTCCCAATTCCTCTGACGTACAAACGTGATCGTTAAGCCATTTTGATTTTTATCACCGTATCATACGGTATATTTTCGCATGAAAACCGCAGTACTCTCCAGAGATTGCTCCGGCAAAGTGCAGGACGTATAGTGCGTCGATGAAATATGAGTCACCTCTTTTTTTGTTTGCCAGAAACTGTCACATAGACGAGTTATGAGCGTTTAAAAACCCTTTGTTCCTGTTTTTGAACTGTTCAAAAGAGTAAAGCGTTTATTACCGGGTAGTTGACATATTGGAAATCATCATGAACCTATTATTGTCCCACTGCTGGGTACGGGGTTTAGGTTTAGAGGGTTTAGGCAATAGTCCACCACGCTGGCCAAATGTGGATTGGTGAACTTCACATGCTTTTGAGAATGTTATGGAGTGCTCTCAGGCGTGCAGGTTTCCTGACGATGTACTCCTTCACCGTTTAAGCGAGTGATAATTAATTCATAATTCCAGCATCATTCCGAAAGATTAGAATAGTGCCGGGATTTGAACCTCGACCCACCGTAGCGGGGTGAAGATGCTTATCCGTTAGGCTATCACTCGCTTTTGTTGGAAATATTCTGTCAAATCATACAAGAATACCTTTGTGATTTAACTATCGGATTTTCATTGGGTATTTAATCGTATGCTTTCGTAATCGTGGGGTCTGCCTTTCGGACATTCCTGGATCGATTCCCAGCGGAACATAGATTTTAATGATGAATTTAGATTTCTGTACCTGGTCTGTGTATTTGTATGCTATTTCTGTGTGTGTCCATGGCATCCAGGACAAGGTTATTATTATTTATTAAGTGCTCGATGACAGCGCCAGCCGGAAAGACAAATTACACATATAATTTGAAACTTATTGCGTTATATCGAAATATGACACTGGCAAACGATAGACGGTAGAAATATGTTTTAACCGTAATTATCGATGATTTTTTTACAACACTTGGGACACCGTCATTTGGAATTATTAGGCTAATTGACACATCTTGGATACCTAGAGTATTGGACAAATGTTTGTGTCAAATTTTATTGCGATCTGTCAAAAGTTTCGACTGTCAAACTGACAATTTTTTTTTCCTTCATGATTATTATGCCGTATCAGCCTGTGATACTGGTTGCGACTGTCCTTTTTCTAATTCAAATGTGCAAAGTGCCTGAACAGGTAGTCGGAAATCTACAACTACTTAAAACAAAACTATAAACGCTTTTATAAACCAACTAGCTGTGCCTCGCGGTTTCACCCGCGTTAGACGTATGGTATCGCGGACATTTTTATAGATATTGATGTCCTCT
>DWKW01002012.1:0-11620 GCA_018250115.1 Doberes anticus
GGCCGGCGCCGCGCCCGACCGCCGCCGCCCGTCGGCACGCGCCCGCGCCCGCGCCCCGCGCCGCCGCCCGCGGAAGCGAGCCGCCCGCGCCTCGAGCTCCGGCGGCTCCCTTCCCGCCGGCCTAACACTCACTTAACTTGAATGTGAATGTCTTGTTTTGTCTGTCGGCGTTTAGGCGATATTTGCCAGTTGTATCCCAGAGATAATTGACTTAATCGGCACTAGACCCAAGTATGGCGGCACCCTCAAGAATGAGCGGGGACGCAGGTGAGCCGCTGTCTTCACTCCGTTCCGTTGAATGTATCCGTGTTGTGATATCTATATCTTCCTTTTCCTCTCTTAGCACGCTTCTGTGTTCTCACTTTATCTTTGGCGAGACGCGAGTCCCGCAATGTCTTTGTTTTTGAGTCGGTATTGATTGTAAATTATTATCTTTGGATTGGTTTGAGTTCAGTTGAATAGAAACCAGCAGATAGTGGCTAGTGCTATCGCTCGTCATATAGGTTTCATATTATGTTCTTTTAGTATACAATCGTACGTATTTAAGGAATGTTAATGGTAATCGTAAAGCTTAGTAACGGAGAGATAAATGTTGAGTGGTACCGTAGTGTGTTGTTGGAGTTCTCGTGTGTCGGGCGTCGACAGCTCCTTCCAGTGGGCCCGAGCGCCGCGCGCCGCCACGGGGGGGCTGTTGATGCGGACCGGGACCTAGTGAGTGCCATCCGCTCGCCTCCTTCTGTTCCTCCCTGCCTGCACGTCTAATGTTTATGTACTGTACTCTTGCTCTATATGTTGACCCTCTTTACTGTTTTGTAATCTGTATTGTAATTTTGAGTCGACCCCCTCGGTAAATTTAGTGTAATGTATTTACGTAAAAAATTCATAGAGCGTGGCAAGGCTGTGTGCATTGAGGACATTTTAACGCAAAATTAGCTTAGTTCTCGACATGCCATTTGACATATTGACATCATTAGTGGCGATACACTATCACTCATATTAAAGTTTGGATTTATTAATTTAAAAATTGTTTGCCGTGTTTTTGCAATCGTTAACTTAAAGGTAGAGTTTTATTGCGTTTTACGATACAGATGGATCAGATCCTTTGCCACACCTTAGAGAATAAATAGATTGCATGTGTATTTAGTCACTCGCAATGTGCATCTTGTCCTATTTTATTCTTATCTGTTTAATTTTCCTTGACGTTTGTACCGACTTTAACTGATGTTCTTCTTCTGTGTTTTGATTTAGATTTTAACTCATCAACCTCCATCATTGTGCCGACACTGTTGACTGTCTGTCCACGCCCACACCTTTCTACATCGTGCTGTGTCTAACCTTTTTTTAAGTTGAACTTATAAAGAATTGAGGCTTGATCATAAATACCGACACTGTTTTCGAACATCAGGGACATAATAATTTTAATAATTATAAATGAACTATACTGAGAGGCAAGCTTTTAATATTTCGTCGCGCGATTAGTTTTATTCTCAACTATTAGAAAATCTAAAGACAGTAACAGAAATTCGTAATTGTAAATAGTTCTTAGTTGTTTATAACAGTATCATTTCACATTTGACATAGATTTTGGCTGCAGCCTTACCATTACTGTCTATAGATGCGATTTTTCCCTTCGACATTCACTTTGAAGTCATTGTCTTCCGACTTTGAATATGTCGATTTTATTTTTCTATCATCATATATATTAGACTTCTTGTTGATACGTAAAAAATATGGAGCATTATATCGTCATTGCGATAGTCACACGCCCCTACGGCCCATGTCTATTCGTCAAACTCGTTTTAGTGTGGTAGATAGTTACACAAAACCTGACCGAAACTGAGATCGTTCATTTCTTTGTGACTTATATTGTTTAATTTTTCGTAATTATTAACGTTTCATGTTTCTTTACTTATTTTTTGTAACTTTAAGCATTATTAAACACAAATAAGTCACAAAGATGTGAGCTTACTGATTGTTGTGAATTATGGAGGTTTAATACAATGTCTTTATTAAACTAATTTAGCTGCTTTAACAACGTGTGGATTATAATCTTTAGTAAAGTTTAAATTTTTATAGACATGTAATAAAGACATTGTTAGTCCTGTAGTGGTCTGTCACGCTTCTGTCATATTTCGTTTTGTTTAACCTTGTTGCGACCGTCATTGTTAGCTTGTTATTAATTGACTGTTGTCCCAGTACTTACTTTTTAAAGTTCTATGGTCCCAAGTGTTGAACAAAACTTCAAATTGCTACACTTCTTGTGTATTGTCTTATAGTTATAAGATTTTCTGCTTCTACAAGTATTGCTTCTTAAAAACATTTTTTTTGTTAAAAGCTTAAGTACTACTATTAAAATGTATTCAAGGGCTTTACGAACTCAGAAATTTTGTAAATAATAATTATTCTTAAACATTGCCCCATTTCTTTGAGTAAATTTCGAGAGCTCATATTTTTAATTACTAGCTTTGGCTGCTTATTAGATTTCTGATGCCTTACTGTAGTGCGACCCGTATATATTTTACTGGTGTTATAATAAATCTGTACGGTTTCAGGCATATTGTTGTATGTGGACATATAACGTACGAATCAGTGAGCCATTTTTTAAAAGACTTCCTACACGAAGACAGAGAAGATGTGGACGTTGAGGTTGTTTTTTTACACAGGTCAGTATGAGTAGAAATAAGTAGGGAATAATTTTATAACTAAAAAATAAACGAACATAAATACTTATCAACTAATAAAGTTCTTTATGATTTACATTATTTTGATGATTCATATTAGTTTATTGAAAAACACAAACCTACACAGACATCTTGAGTATGGTAAAATACATTTAAATAATTCATCAAACAACCAGCCAAGCCAAAAAGTGGTGTGTCATGTGTGATCCGCGACGCTTTCAGAAAAGAGCCCGACCTTGAGCTGGAAGGTCTCCTGAAGCGTCACTACACCACCGTCGAGTTTTTTCAGGGTACAATGATGAATGCTGTCGACTTAGAGCGAGTCAAGGTTAGAGTAAGACCGATTAGCGCAGGCATTAGTTTATCGCACGGCCCTACTTATCATTGATTCGCGTCTAAGTGAACCAGTAATTTAATTCATTTATATGCATAACAGAGATCCTTTCTTCTGTAAAGCTGACGCTGTTTCATAGTCACAGTAGGATTTAATCACTTGGTAAATTTAACTTATGGTTCTTTTAATGCAATCATTGCTTTCTCGGTGGGACGGTGACGCTCCGCCCCGGGCCTGCGCCCCCGTCTTACCGCACCGCGTATTTTGACTACATAGAGTTGCATGGTAACGTCGGCCTGCAACAGGCGGCGGACTAGCCTCAATCCGGTCCGTAGTGTTAACTGAGTATTGATGGCAGGAAACCGCCCGACCTGGAGCTTGAGGGCCTGTTCAAGAGACACTTTACTACTGTGGAATTCTTTCAAGGCACCATAATGAACCCTATCGATCTCCAGAGGGTAAAAGTAAGTAGCACTGCACACACTACGTTGTGAACTTTGGGCGTGGTGTCGATTTGAAGCTGTGCAGTCTATCCTTCCTATAGCCGTAGAGCGATGCTCGGTCTCGCCTGTCGAGGAGACGTTCTGTCGTTGGAGTGGTGTACAGTTCCCTTCTAAAACCAATACTTTTGGGCTGTTTGTGCGTGCCTCTCGCTATTGTATCTAATCTGTGTGCGTCGTCCCGCACGTTACTGGCCTGGCCACGCGGGTGGCATGTAATCCCTGGCCGCGCCGACCCTGGCCGGTCGCCTATGTGTCTATATGTATACCTTATAACTGGGTGTTGTATGCGGTGCTGGCCACCTAACTAATACTCTAAACAATCGATATTGACTTTTACTGTACAACCGATGAAACAGTGCTTTGTAAACTAATTGGCATTATTGGTTGCCGACGAAAGAGTTTCCTTTTCAAATTTTGCTTGGTAGATCGAAGTACAGTTGTCGATTTTCGATTTTGTCGAGTGTTTACGGTAAGTTTTAAATGTCAATGCCTGGCTTGACGTCGATTGTTTGTTGTTTGCATGCCGTACTCCTTCTGTTACCTTCTCGTGTGCTGCACCTGCTTTCTTGTCCAAAAAGTGAACCCTGCTGATCTCTTTTTAGTAATTTATCAAATGTCGTATTGATTAAGTGTAATAAATGATCAAAAGATATCGCAGTGATCACTTTTAAAACATTGTTGTTCTAAAATGTTCCTGCATGCCCCTTCATGCTTTTTAGTTTGACAAAAAGTACAATGACTTTCTTCCGGTAACGAATCCTTTGCATGAGTGTGAAAGCTTTATACGTTTTTCTGTGTTGTATTTTCTAGATTAATGTGAATATGTAAAATGGTAAGTACTAAATCGTTACATATACCTAAATTGTTACCCTAAGTTGTCACAAATTCAGTCAAATCAGTTTTAATTTTTCTAAAAGTGATAATAATCTGTATTTCAATAATATTTAAGATATATAATAAGTTAAACTCTGAACAGATTTCTCCTTTCAAATCAAAGAAGAAAAAATGTTTTGAACGACATATGTTAATCATATGCAATGACCAGGTACACGAAGCGGATGCTTGCCTAGTGCTAGCCAACAAGTACTGCCAGGACCCAGACGCGGAGGACGCTGCCAACATTATGAGAGTCATCTCCATCAAGAACTATTCAGACGACATCAGGGTCATTATACAGCTGATGCAGTACCACAATAAGGTAAACAATTCCATGCTTACCTTGGAACACCAAACTTGTTTTTGTCTCGTGTCACTAATTTCGTGCGACTGTTTTTTTATTAATCAGAATACTGCTGACTGCTTCGGATTTAAGTATGATGAAAATATTTCATGCAGTCGATTCATAGTTCTTCAAACTAGTTATTCGGGATTTATTAAAATCATTATTTAATAAAACGATAAAGTTTTCGCTTTTAGCTTTTATTGCAGGTTTCATGTACTTGCAATAACTTTCAGGCCTATCTCCTCAACATTCCATCCTGGGACTGGAAGCAGGGTGACGACGTGATTTGTTTAGCAGAACTGAAGCTAGGATTCATCGCACAGAGTTGCCTCGCGCCAGGGTTCTCCACCATGATGGCCAATCTCTTCGCCATGAGAAGTTTCAAGACGGTCAGCTTTTTAACATTTACTTCCAATTTTGTATTTACCTATAAATGTTCATCATAAAGTGCAATCGGAGTTGTCTTTCAACGATTGGCACAGAAATAACACCTTCGAATGCTCTAGATTTAACGTTTCCTATGCGACATTTCCACAGTCCCAAGACATGGCTATATGGACTAATGACTACCTGCGCGGTACCGGCATGGAGATGTACACGCTGACACTGAGCTCGACGTTTATCGGAATGCCCTTCAAAATGGCAGCAGAGTAAGTCGGCAACGAACGAGATGCTTGCAAGCCGTGGCGTGAGACGACGACGTACACTAAACTTTTCAATTCTATACATGTGTTCTAGCTCCACATCCCATAATGCCATGGTCGGCGGACGAACGACACTAACCGATACGAATCTCATAGCTTATACCATTACGGTTTCGTTACTTTTACGCCTTTGCAAGCTTACCGTCTGAATTTGAGGCAATGTTTTTACAATTTCTATCGCTGCCTATTTGCGTAGGCATTTTGCACAGAATAACATAGCTGCGATGATTAAAGATAAATTAGAATAATAATGCGCATTTTTAGTAAATAATAAGAGTGTACTAATATTTTCACATATAGCATCATAACAGTAGGAGCAACGAGATGAGATGAAGATGCGAACGAACCATAGAGTTCCCGATGGAATTTTCCATGGCTGAGACAAACTAACACGGCACGTGCTTTAGCGTCTCCTATTGATTGATTGCAGTCCCCCGACACACAAGCTTGGCAGAACGATTACCTGCAGGGTACGGGCTGCGAGATGTACACGGAGACGCTATCGACATCCTTCACAGGAATGAGCTTCCCCCAAGCGAGCGAGTAAGACTCCCCAAAGACCCTTGGGCCACCCATCCCGCACCCCACACTGTGCTAACCCTAGCTGTTCGAATGTGCACTAACAAGGAAATTAGTTGTAGGTTGTAATAAATAAATATAATGTTCTGATTCACAGATTAGATTGTGCATGTTGGATGGGTAAATATATTTAGACGTTGAAGCACTAATTACACAACAATTCGATTAACTTTGAATCGATGTAGTTATTCTAGTCGCACCCAATTGTGAGAATATTTTCTTTCAAATAGATTTCTATTTCATTTGTACTTGTCTCGTAATAAAGTTTGGGTTTTATTTTTCATCATTATGTCGTATAAGGGCTGTCGTACCGCCATTTAGTGTATCCTAAAAACTTATCAAATAAGTTTAGTATTTCACCTACAGTTTAAATCATGTTTAGTACCTTTTGGTATTTATTTTAGTTATATCGCTGCTTGGTGTTTTGTATTGAGTTTTTCTTCTCTCCTTCTCTTGCTTCTAGTAGACTATACTTGAGTATGCTTTCAATTTAACTACCACTGTCACATTCCACGCTTTATGTTTTCTAGTTTAGTTAGTTTAGTAGTCGAGTATTTGTTATTAGTATGGAAGTTTCATGTAAGTAAGTTAATGTTTTAAGTTGAACTTACGACGATACTTACGATAGTACGACGACATACTATCGTATTAAATTAAAACGTAAGTCCGTTCAAAATGTCTGGTAGAGTTCGTTTTTAGGGTTCCGTACCCAAAGGGTAAAACGGGTTACCCTATTATTAAGACTCCGCTGTCCGTCTTTCACCAGGCTGTATCTCAGGAACTGTGGATAATAAGATAGTTAAATTTTTTACAGATGATGTATTTCTGTTGCCGTTATAAGGACAAATTCTAAAAAACAGAATAAAATTAATATTTAAGTGGGGCCCCCATACAACAGACGTTATTTTTTGTTTTTTTTGCTCGATATTGATAACGGCAACACGTAAACGCTTGAAATATTCACAGAATATTTAGTTATATATTCACTTTTAAAATAAATAATCAAATTAAAATAAAATAAAATATTTAAGGGGCTCCCATACAACAAACGTTTTTTTTTTGCTAGATATTATAGATAATAGTACGGAACCCTTAGTGCGAGAGTCCGACTTGCACTTGGCCGATTTTTTAAACATTTATTAATTTTAATTTTTAAAGAACAATTCGGCGGTGGTATTGTTTTATGTCGATTTATAGCGACATCATTACCGCTGCATCTATTTCTGCCGTCAAGCAACACAATGAGCACTGCTGTGTTTCTGCAGGAGACATTCCTATTTATTCCTCAGGAGTAGCAAGGCATTCACGTACAATCATATAGGACAAAAGTATCCTATTTGTGGGTGTTTATGCCTATGGGCTACAGAGACCACTTAACATCAGGTGGCCTCCATGCTCGTTTGCTTTTCCTAGTTTATAAGTTAAAAAAATGCTGCAATTGGATTATTTTTATTTCTGCATCCCTTATATAATTGATCTTATGAATAAATATATAAATGCAAAAGGCACATTTCTATCAATTTACTTCTTGAGTTTTTGTTATATTCAATTTTTCTTTGAAAGTATGTCACTTCGTCGATACATCGATATTTTTCCCGCAGATTATGCTTCACGAAGCTAAAGCTACTTCTCTTGGCCATCGAGATCAAGGGCGAGGAAGGTGCGGACAGCAAGATCTCCATCAACCCCCGGAACGTGAAGATTCACGCCAACACCCAAGGATTCTTTATAGCACAGTCCGCGGACGAAGTTAAAAGGTTACACACATTTTCTATTGAAATTCAAACCGGTAAAATTTTATTCAGAGCTATAAAGTTAGCCTTCATCTAGGAAGAACTACTCCGAAAAACAAAAATTCAGTTTCTTTTTTGTTGTCATATTTATCGATTTGAATTAGGTATTCAGGACCTTTTTCAGTGGAAAACAAAATGAAAAGGTTACAAATCTGTCGAATTTGTGGGAGACATAAAAGTTGCTTTTTTGAAGTTTTCTTACTTTGTTAACTTTTGCAATTCCAGAGCCTGGTACTATTGTAAGGCTTGCCACGAAGACATCAAGGATGAAACGCTCATCAAGAAATGCAAATGCAAAAATTGTAAGATCATTTTCCTATTTGTATTCCAAATATTTAAGTTAATAATGAAATAATTTATCAAACAGAAAAAATCAATGAAATATTTTTACCCGTAAGCTAATTAATATTATGGACAATAGTTATTCTGTGACATTCTTTCTGGAATATTCTTGTACCGGATCTATTAATTTCACGAGCTGTGTCTTCATGATCACGAAAACACATTTGTAAGAATACAGCCAATATATCTGTGTCACGAATCTGAAATTCACACTTTTTACACAGCAATGATAATAATATCACACTTAACCTTTTTTTATCTGTGAGACATTAATCAAATATTCGGCTAAACTTTTAGTGACCGCGCACCAGCGGAAGGTTGGAGCCGACATAGGTAACTTGCACCACACCTAACCATACAGATTGACGTTTTCCAATATTTATTTTCGTGTCTATAAGATTTTTGAGTTGCTTTAGTGGTGTTGCGTCCGTACCTCACAGACTGGATCGGTTGCAAGGCATTCTTGATCCGTGCTCGTTCACACCCTATTTAGCGATCATTGTGTATGTCCGCTCGCTCGTGAATGGATATTGCCACGACAAAGCACTCTGACACTTTACCATTTCTATGCCATTTGAGATATTTCTCGCTCGATATGTATCTGAGAGCGTTTAGTGCATCATACAATCTTATACGGACAACACAAAATTGGACATGATTTGAGTGTGCGTAGTTACACTTTTAGCTTTTAATACACGGTTTGGATCACGACAATTATTAGCTGACCACAGACTAGATATAAATTGATATGATGCACTTCAAAGCCCAGTCCAGGCAATATTGCATGAACATATTAAATAAGTAGAATTGATTATGCAAACTGCAAATTGCACCCTCATTTATCCCCAAAACACCTAGCTAAATGAAGTTTCTTTGCATTTGCAAATCCACGAAAGCATGTCTCAGAAGAATTCAGAGTGAAGATAATTGCAAAACGCTAAAACTGAAAAGTGAGCTTTGGAGATTACAGAAAGGCTTTATAGAACAGTTCCAGCTTGTCTGTGCTATTGACAATGACTAACGCAAGGTCGAAAGAGATACGGTCGCCACTCATTACATCATCGACGAATTTGGTAGAATCAAGTCATTCCTATTGCCATCATCACTCGAGTTATTCGCAATCGGAGCCATAGACAGATGTTCGAACCAATCGAACGCGAGCGTACCTTCGCATGTGTCAGTGTTTGGATTTTTACAGATGTCGGAATGATGATGATGCAGACTGGGATGGTGAAACAAAGTCTTAATACGTATCGTGACTGCCCCGACGGTACGGAGCGGAAACTTGACATATCTTATTACCGTACCTCACAACACGTTTAGTTTGTTTGCATCGACTAACCATAGCTCATGAGTTTAAAAAAATTGGGCTACAGTATATGCTAATTCACAAAAGAAACACGCTATATTAGCAAGGCTAATTCACGAATATATTAACTATGACAGTGCTTCTATGGAAATCGTCACGGACACGGCTGTAAATCTAAGGGTAGAGTAAGACACAGATTTTGGTTACTAACGAACCCAAATATGTACATAACTCTATCATCCTTATTATCTGTAAAATACGATTCGACATACAGTATTTTTAGTAGTCATTTCGTGTCTAATATATCATTAAATGCAAGGGTATTGGTAACCAGAAATTATGGACAGAACCTTGCTAATAAAAACAGCAAGAAAATGCCTGAGCTTTGCATTTTTGTTTGCAATGTGTATTCAATCAACAATGTGCCCTATTACAATACGTATTCAACTTATTTATCAGGTTGAATAAGTAAGTTACCAATAACAAGTAAGCTTTAAAACCTATTATTTCTCGGTTCAGTGGCTACATTCAGGAAAGGCGTACGAGCCGTCCAGATGGTTGGCAGGGCAAGTACGTAATAATTGTGCATAAAATTCAATGTTATTGTCAATGTGGTGTTCTTAATCGCGATGCAAGTGGTGAAAGTGGCGTACCACCCACCAATGCGGTTAGCAAAATCGTGTCTTGTTATTATTGTCTTGTTACAGGCTGAAATCTTAATCAAAAATGCTTAGACAGTGATCAATCGCGCAAACTTTGGCTGTATGACTTTTAGATATTCCGAACTAGGAAATACGAAAAGTACCATAGTTAAATGCCGATTGCGAATTCAATGTCGTCTTTGGCGATGTAATTGGTTAAAATTTCACCTATGTATACGTTATCTATGTGCATTTATTCAGCAGTTAGCCGTTTGCCTTTCTATTAGCCGATGTAAACATCGTGACACACGTTGTGATGTAATTTTATTTTGGTCTTGTTCTTAATGTTACTAATTATATTATAAATTCAAAATATTTTTATAGGAGTATTTTGATCCCTAATTTATGCATCAATAGACCCTCAGATATTGATGTTGTGGAGTTATAGATTCATACGTACGATTTATTATGCTTTGAATTTAAGATTTTTTCTAATGGTTGCCACCCTGGAAAGGGAACATTTAATTTGAATTAGATATCCCCGCCTCGATAGAGACATAAGGATTTTGCAGTGAATGGCTACTGCCTCGCGTTCCGACGAAAAAATGGTACATTCATACGCTAATAAGTGAATTGAATTTCATTTACCTAGACGACCTCACCATAACTGTAGTGATCTATAGTCCATCTCTTACAAATTACAAATCATATTCCTTAATCATTATCGGCTCATTATCTTATACACTAGCCTTGTTTTTAGTAAACAGTAGGGTTTGCAAAGTAATGAAAACTAACAAATCGTAGATTTGATATTTAGAAGTCACACGTGCTTGTCTTGTAGTTTATGTTTAATGGTTTACATAGTTTGGTTTTTTTTAGATGTTGTTTGTTGCATGTGAACGTTCGTAGCTATTTAGTATTGTGTTTAATGTTATTCTTAAATCATTTTAATCGATATTTATTGTTTGATGTTTTGTGCATTTGGTGTCACAACAAACGAACTTACATATTTGTAAACAATTCATAAGATTGCAGTTTCTCAACTAAAATTTTTGCGTTGTCTAAATCGATTGATAATCGTAATTTTTGAAGAGTGAATCCAAATGCACTACTTGTGTATTCCATAAAAAGTTGGACATATGACTACTTATGCGAAGAACACGCTGTATATTTGCGTTGTGATGTACTATCGATTGAGTGGTGTATCGGAATGCGATCTTGTGCTGATGTTTTGCAGATGACCACCATCCTCCCCCCACCTTCACGCCGCCAGAGTTGCCCAAGAAGGTCCATGTTCGAGGTACATCTCAGGCTGAGGACTGAGTGTTTTTATTTTTATTTTCTTTACTTTATCATCGGCCACACATCAAGCAGCCAGCGATTCGCTTGCCCATAGGTTACCGGAACTTTGCACTTAGATGCTTACCACGCATTTTCATAGCGAGCACCGATGACGAGTGGCAAAGAGAGCCGTCGGTAAATCGAAAGCTTCCATTAAGCATGAACCCTGGC
>DWKW01002013.1:0-11619 GCA_018250115.1 Doberes anticus
GTTGAGGTTTGATGTGGTTGTCCATGGGCTGCAGTGACCACTTAACATCAGGTGGCCTGCATGCTCGTTTGCTATTCTTTGACGATAAAAAAAAACACACACACGACGTAAGTATTGAGGCGATTATTATGTGAATAAGGTGAAGGCGTTTCCACGGGTCTACGTTTTTGTAATGGCAAGTCCAAACAAACATACCACGTCGATACAGTCGGCGTAGCGGATCTGGCTAATGGAAAAACTCCCAAGAGAAATAAATATCTCTTTTCCTTCACTATTTAAATTCCTATGCAAATTGAAGTTGGAATTTCTTAGAATGGGGTTAAGATTTTAAACGAAAAGGAACCTGTTATAAAGAGGGGAATGCTAAAATAAAATGGATTCCATAACAGATAAAAGTAAAGCAATTTTGGTAATGAGACTTATATTTTCCGACAGCTACTTACTTAATCACAGTGACATTAATTGAAATTCGTCAAGACCTGCCATCTCGATCCAGGTGGAAAGAACTTAAGTCTTGATCCTAGACTATGAATACGAAGGAAAGTCTAGTAAATTCTACTCACTTTCTACTTTTTTAAATTTAGGTATTTAAATGCAATTCGCATAGCATTTGCAAAAACATGTTGGTAGATCTCTTGTAAATTACAACGTATCTATATACCTATAGAAAATATACAGACAAATCTAGATCTATAACCGCCCGAGCGGCTTAAATAGCATTTTTTTTGTTGGTTAAGTTAAGATCAGATAGATATTATGATTTACTATTTTAAAAAATAAGTTTCATAGACGTCGTCGGGTTAAATATTAACAACCCATTTGCGTTCATCCTCATGTACGCAAAAGAGTTGCTACTCTTGAGGACTAAGTTGGAAAGTCTCCGTTCTAGTGTATTATTCCTAATCACACTCTTCAAATCAAACGCTGCGGCTTTATGGCAGAAATACTTACAGTAGTGAGCCTCTACCATCATCAAGTTACTTGAAAATCATTCAAATTTCAGAACTTTATTTACAACAGTATACAATAATTAATCAGTTATTTAATAGCAGCGACTTCGCGGACTTCAATGCCGACACTTATTACAATTTGCGTAATTGAAACTTCGACGACAGCTTATCGCGTCTGCGACTTGCGAGACGAAACTTCGTCAGTAACTGTATAAGCTATCTATTATAAATACGTAGAATCTACATATATTATACGGATCTAGAATTGAGAGAGATTATTTTACGAAGAAATTATTTCTAAGATTTTTACGCTCAAAAGGATTTCTCACTATTTTATTATTATGAATAGGTATATTTTTCTTGCTAAATAAAAAATCATTCTAGAACGTACCCGTAACTTAACCAATTCACTGTTCAACAGGCAAACACAATAGTAAAACCATACTCTGTATGTAGTACTCTGGACAGTCAACGTGTTAAATTCTTGTACCATGTGTGTCACTTTGTGTCCAAACTAGCTGTTCTCTCCGAGTATGTTATACAAACCGCCTGTTTCGGAATTGTTTCGGTTTATTTATTTAGTATTTTATTTTGTTTGACCGACATCGTACTTAATTGCTTTATTTAAACCATAAAAACTTTGAGATTAATTTCAGTACAAAATAGATACAATTTACACACTTGTAGGACGATCGTATTGTTAAATTTCTGTTCTTTTTCCCTATATGTATAAGTAGAATCAGGGGCCGATTGTGTTAAAAAAATTGGTATATTTCATAGACATTCCAATTTTTCAATCCATCGATGTGTATGATACATGGGATATAGGAATTTGGCAACTCACAATTTATATTTACATCCACAATATGCAATCGTAATAAAATTTGATTTAAAAATTAATTGCCTAATAATTTCCTTTAAAGTACAACCTTTACGCTTTCATCTGCCATGAAGCAACGCAGTGAGCACAGAAGATATTCATACTCAGTCCTCAAGAATAGTAACGCATCCTCGTCCGACCACAAATAGGACTTCGGTCTTATTTGGAATTGTATGAGCCGCAATGATCACATAACACCAGTTACACAAGAATATATGTTATTGAAGAGTGTCCGTGGATATCTATTAAATACAGTTTATTTATTCTTCATGTTACTCTATGTATATTATATTGCGTATTAAGTTGGAAAATACATTTTCTCAATCCGCGAGAAAGCCAACGTGGTTCTAAATTGTCGAATGTTTACTAACTGTCAATTTAATAAAGGGCCACTAATTAAGGCAGTTGCCGACCGGCACGTGCACCGTTATCTGTCTTAGAAGTTTTCCAATTTTCTACAATCGCCGGGCTTAAATTGTTTCGCGCGCTGAATATTTAACTTCGATTACTCTAGGAAAGTAGCTGCCAGAACTTAGCAAGTAATTCAACATTCATTAAAGTTCGGTAATTAAAGCGCTAGTTACTTATTTAAAAGCCTACTAAATGTACTAAAGTTACTTCTTTCTTTCAAGTACCAAAATGTTTTTAACCTACACAGAAAATCACACTTGGACCTATATACGAGTAGGTATGTATGTCATTATTTTTTTCTGGGATCATCATTAACTATAAAATGTATAACTTTTATTTTATGACTACAGACATTTTTAGACTTACACTCTTCAATGTTTTAACTACTTATCTATCTAAAAAAAATTTTTTAAATGTTTTTGTTACAAAATAGCAAATGAGCACGCAAACTATTTGATGTTCAGCGGTCTGTAGAACATAAACATCCACATTCGACTACAAATAGAAACGAAGTAGGTACTATCTTAGGACGTACATAGATAGATACGTTGTCACTCCCGAGGACTAAGTTGGAACGCCTTCTGTCTATTGTATTCTGCCTAACCAAACCCTTCAAACTGCAACGCACTGCTGCTTTACGGAAGAAATAGCTGCAGCGGTGGTGCCTCAGCAGGCGAGCCTCGGACATAACGTTCTACTACCATCAAAAACCGTTTTAAATATAACCGAAAGTATTGAAGATGTAAATAAAAAAGCTATTTCTTATGCCTATTTTCTGTAATTGAAGAACAGAAGATTGTAGGTTCCATTCAAAGCCAGGACTTCAATTTTAGTAGGTACTAGTACCCGTACCAAATATAAAAGAAAATAAAACATTGGTGTAATACTGCGCAGTGTGCGAAGGTTCCCATCACTGCTGGACCTCATAAAGGACTGACTGTAAAATAAGTAAAAATAAAAGGCTCGGAGGCAAGACGGGGTAACGTTGTAAGGGAACTTTTGCTTTTTAACCAGTTGGTCGCCAACTTTAAATTGGTTTCCACCGACTCCGCCATTTGGGAAGGATAATGGGAAAACTAGTAGGTACGTGAAGTTCGGAGTCACTAGCCATCTGCTTAATAACTATTTTGGGGCCCGAATATCTACGAATGCTTTGTGTTATAAGTAGGTAGCTTTATAAAAAGTTTGTCGTTTGTTGTTTTCCTTTGGCATCGTATAGTCCATATGTACACACTTAGTAAGTTTCTTTGTTGTCAACAAACAAAGATGCCATATTTCCTCTGCCTATTAGGTATAAATCGAGCATTGGACATACCAATAATTTGAATTTAAACATCGCACAAAAGCACAATGTACTCATTTAATAAGTATACATCTAAATGCTCCTGTAACTTGAAACTAACTCTAGTATACTTTAAAAAAGTCGACCTAGAACTAGACGACATATTTTTCTATCTGTTTGCCTACACAAAACTCTGGCTAATGAACGTAACATAACAATTTCACATTAAATGTTAGCTTAGCTTTTTCATAATAATACTCTGGATTGTGCACTCTACATAAAGTACTACACATTACCCTATACGTTTATTTAGTAAATGCTTGGATTAAAATTGCATTCGGGTTCGACTCTATTTGGAAAGAGAACGTATTTTGTGTCTACCTCTATAAATAGGTAACCGTAAATGTTGCCGATCCGATGGAAAAAACACAAGTATGATTGGTTTGGTTTACGAACAAAAATTATATTTTAGTTATGAAAAAGTTACTCGAGGACTTTTAAGCATTTTCAAATATTTTAACCAGTATTTGCAAACAGCAAAATCTTCACTCGCACACATGTCTTTCGTATTTTTATCGGTAAACTACTCGTATCTTAGTTTATAGTACAAGGCAACATCATAATTAATGGGTCATATACTCGTAGTGGCCGTTCCCCGACAATTAAGATGCGACTCCAACATTATCGATTACGCCCACCAACGACAGTAAAACTAAATTTATCACTTAAAACACACTAGCAGTGAGAATAGAACACATATGAGTGTTTTTGTAAATCACACATTGTGTCTTTCAAACGTACTTTGTTTTAGAATTAGTACAGGTACCGAAATTAACAGATATTTATTTTCAACTAGCTTGTACTAGCGAGTTCGTCCACTTAGATTCAAGACCTATTTATAAGAGAAAAAAAATCAGGAATAAAAAAATCACTTAGAAAGTATCTTATACCTAAGTTAATTCAGGACATGTTCTACCTGTATGCCAAATTTTATCATCCATAAACATTTTACTAAAATCCATTGAGTCGTTTATAATAGAGCTTGAGGGTGGTAGAGTATGTCGAAGGCTCGTCTACCACCACTTATCAACTTATCATCAGGTGGCCTGCATGCTTGTTTGCTATTCCGTTTGAATAAAAACAAAAAAAAGGTGCGAACTTTGCAAACTATATCTGTTATCCCGTGGGAATCTATTCCTGGAATAAATTGAATTCTATATGTTATTCCAAGGCATGATCTGTCTGTGTGCTAAGTTTCATTCTAATCCGGTTGACGGTTAACTGGTGATTGAGTAAATAACTTCCAAACATCTTTACAAACTTTCACATTTTTGATACTAAATTTTAGGATAGACGTCTCCTTAAATTGTGTAAGAAGCACTCATTAAAGAAATTACCTTAAAATTTCAATTTCAATTAATTACCTACGTTATCCTAATGAGAGAACCAATGGGTGACACAGTAAAAGCCAATTAGCACTTTAGAGTACTATTCACCTAGTCGTATACATCTTCTGACTAAAATTACAATATCCACTAGAAATATCTGTAACATAAAGACAGTATAGTTTCTAAACGTTTTAGTTTAGTTTGTTGTACGCAGTAAACCTTTGTTTCTTTTTCATTATTTCACTCTCTTCCAGCATGATTTTAAATAATATAGATTTTGGTTTTTCGAATAAAATTTTCACGGGGCTTTAAGCAGTGACTAAGGAACGTTTGGAAACTGAACGAACCAAACTCGTACTATACCTAAATTATAATTTAGATGCATAAAGTGATAAACACGATGAATAACCGTTAAGTATGTGCGAGAGTAACGTAAATCTGTTTGATCTAAATTTAATTTAGAACATCAATAAAAATCGCAAGAGACATTTCAAGGTTGTAAATGTCGTAAAATATTTAACCGGACGAACTCTTGCCGCGAGTTTTGTTTATAATGTACATTAATAATGATTTATTGTTTTTTATATCTGTCTAATGTGTGTACGTATGGCCTATAAAATGTTTTATGGGACAGTTTACGGCGATGCAACCTCAGAAATGCTTTTATTGATATCTAAGCGCCATACTAAATTGATATCGTTACCGGAGGTGAGAGCGCTGTTTTCGTTATAAAGACCATTAATGGCAATTTGAATGCTTTACATCAGGCTCAAGTGACTACCTAAATTTATTGTACCAATAAATACATAATAATTCGCAAATGTAGCTAATTATACTATCAGATTTTTTAGTTGATTATTATGTATCAAATCTAGATAAGCTAAACGTAGGTAACTAATATTGCTAATTTGTATATTTCTAGATTACTGTTAAATCATTATTTGAAATGCATATTAAATATAGTTAAAAATTAATTGGAATTAACATTCAAACTTAATAATTTCGTATTTGTAACTGTAAATAAATATTTTTAAACGAAGAAACTATCGATTATAAAGGAATAAGATTCGGCTTTTGCATAACAATGTACCATACCTTTTACTATGTCCATTACAATCTAGGTTTAAATGAAGCTATCAATAAACCTATCAACACTCTTAAATCAAATGCTAGTTCTAATCACTATGAAGACTACTTGATTTTGATACACGCGAAGGTTCACAAATCAGTAACATATTCACAGCACTTTTTTTTCAAAAACGTTACGCAAAAACACAAAACCTTCTACTAATATTAAAACGCACAGTTTTGCAACCAAAAGTATACTGAGTATTTCGCGTTTTTGTCTCGTAATACCTGTGATTATAACCTTCAGTACACTCCTTTGTTTGTAATGACTGTCACAGTTAACATTTTACAAAGGTACCTAACCACTTTCCTTGGTCATCTACATACAAGCAAATTTGGATTCTCTTACCTTTAAATACAATTTAAATTCTTACCTTTCAGTCTTAGGGCAATGACAGAAATATTTATTACACCTCAAAGGGTTGGGCAATAGTGTAATGGTTTTATGGTTTTACCTTGTGCAATTTTCTCTCATTGTGCAGAGGCATATAGTTAGACCACGTATTTTACAATATTGATACGTGAAACACTGAAGCCTCTATAAGATTGCTTTTAAGATACCAAATAGGAAATATGGTATCAAGTGACGCAGAGAAATATACTTTATTTTCTCTGATGTAAAATTGATTTTCCTACGTCTTTTAGAAGCATAAACTGGAATCTCGGCAAGAAAGTGTTGTAACTAAAATAACATTTTATAGTGGGGTCAGGTCAGGTCATTTTGCAGCCAGATGTTTTGCCAATAAACGTTTATTAAGTGCTTTATTAATTAAGGTTTTATAATAATATTTCAATATTATATTTTTACCTAGTCTTCGACTAAGGGAAATTCTATACGTAGCTTGCTTTAATAACATTGCGTTCGAATATTATTTTTTGAGTGAAACATTAAAATCCATTTTCATTAAACTATCAAATATCAAGTACTCTGATTCGCAGTAGAATACTGTTTTGGCTAGCAATTAAGTGTTACAGCCTCAATAAAGAATGAGTTGGTCAGTAACATAGCACACAGGTATTGACAGCACATTATTGTCCTGGCACGGAACCCTTTTGTCAATAACTAGAGACAAAGAACTTTTCATAGTGGACAAGAAATGCGAGAATCGAGTTTAAGTTGGAATAAGTAAAACGAAAATTAAGTAAACGTAGGTAGGTACCTAAATAGTGAATAGCGAGTAATTTGTAAGTGTTAAAACTAATTGAAACACTCGACAACAATTTCAAAAAGTCGTGCTTGATACAATTTTAGCTAACGGTGACGTAATTTGTAGAATACCTAGTAAAACGAATGTCATTAAACGTAACGAGTTTTGCATTCTAGCATATGCAAAAATAATAAAACTTCTGTTTTTTACATCCTATACGCTGTGGACATTTTTGACTTCCTCGAGTGAGATGACAGTTCATCGCTTATCGTTTACTAGTTATACATGAGACGAATCAGTTAAAGATCATAAAATCCATACAATGAAAACAATCGTTCGCAATGCATCGCTTTGTTTGAAAATACGGAGATTTTATTAGTGATGCAACGGTATCTTAGATAAAGAGTTACGATTGTAGAATTTGTTAGAACCCTTGAACGCTTTCAATCTTTGGACATTATTGTTATTACAAGTATTTAGGTAATGGTTACGAGATTAAGTAAGACAATGCTATTCCCGTTGCGCAATCTTTGCTTAGAAAACTGGTATCTAAAAAGGGTATAATATCAAGGTAATGAAGAATTATCTACCTGACTGCCTTATGATATAGTTTAGGAGACATATATACGTTTCTAGATAAATAGGTATATGAAACTTTATTCTAGACAAGTTAGTAAAAGCTTAAAAAAAGGTAATAAAAAAGTAAGTATAACGGCATCTATGTAGCAAAACGTGAACTAGTTGCTATTTAGCAATATACAGTAGCCCCATCTCTGAAGGGTTGGTCGTATTAGTGTAAACAAGGGTGGCCCTTGTCTACCCTATCTGCAGTATGCAATGAGAGGATGCGAAATTGTATAGGTACACTATTAGGTCTCTACTACACTACAATGCCACGCTATAGCGAAAGAGTTTAAAAATAATATGGTACACTGAAACTATTCAGCATAGAAATTTTTGAGAAAAAAAATTCAAACCAATATTTACGAGTACTTTAATAAAAGCACATAGTTAAAAATATCTTCCCAATGGCATAATAAATCGCAGAAGACGAATTCACAAAATACATACATTTTTAATTTTGTATGTTAAGGAAATGTTTAATTTGTTTTTAACATAGATTAGTATTATGGCGAATTATAAACTTTAAACCATCACCATTATGTGAAGATAATATTATGATTTTTAGGTCTTCGTTGATATTCAATACTGTTATGCTCTTATTTTAGTCTGGAACCAGCACCCTTATATAAATCCTTAAAAGGGATACCCTTCGAGGGAAACAAAAAACAAAAAAAAAAGTGCTGCGGAATTTGTGAATGTTTGATGATTTGTACGGATATCAAACAATAACTGAATTATGTATGGATTTTGAATTGTAGGTCGCCTATAGATTTTTTAAAATTAAAATATATATACGTATTTGGTATTTGTAAATTTAAATTACAATTATTATAATACTTTTAATTGGTTCTAATCTACCTTATTTATGAGCAATGCAGATGTAGGTACCTACATATTAATACGTGAACTTCGCAAACATTTTGGGCCATAGTTGTGCACAAAAAATCATGCCTTTATGTATTTGTTAAAGCAGGTAAAAGAAAGTGACCATACTTACATGATTTCCACATACAAAACGGTAATTGACAGTTCTGTTTTTTATTAAATTATTGATTATTCGGTCGAATTTCGATAACTGACGATACTAGTTATGGTAAAAGGTAAAATATACTTATTCCTACTCTTACTCACCTTTAAGGAGCAGATACACTACGAAGTCAGAGAGCGCCTGCTATATTTATATTCACGTGATAAAACTTTTATTTGATTATGATGGCACATTGATTTCAGATTTTTTACATTTTAACATGATTTTTTAACTATTGGTATTAAGAAGTTCTGGTATTTAAACATATATTACAATATTTATAGTTTCTTAAGAATCCATTAAAAAATGGCCCTGTAATTTTATTATTATATCGTAATTATGCATGTATCTTGTGTAATATCTTATACAAGATACTTGAAAGAAAAGCTCTTTAAATGTACCAAGCTAAGCATATACATACCTGCAACGCGCGAAATGAAGAGAATAGAATCACAATATTTCACTTTAATGTCAAATATATTCGTTTAGGTCGGCACTTTAAGCAACGAGCTTCTTGAAGTCTGTTTCCTTTTCTTCATATTGAAAAAAAAACACTGAAATAGCTTAGGCGTGTTATTGTTTGTTCGTTTCGTATATTTTGGTAGTGTTTGAATTATTAAGATTACCTAAAATAAAGCCTACATTTTTTTAATAAATAAACTGCATAGAAATTCACATATATTTTAATTTACAGTAAAAGCGAATTTAAATTAATATAAATTCCCATAACAAATATGGCAGTACGTAACCAATTGCATACAATGAATAGTTGTTGGTGGCCATATAAGAACCTTTAACAATACCGGAAGCTATAAACTTTCATGTAGTATTAACACTTTCATGGATTTAATCTCAAAGTCACATCGATACGTAGGTATTCGTATTATATAGAAATTGGTTTTATGTAATGAACGTCTCGTGGAGTCCTTGTAAACTGTAACGTTTATGAGTTAGCCGTCACTAGCGCAGGTGCTTCTCTGATATAGGAAAGTTTCTTCGCCACTATGTATATTCAAGTTACATTTAAATGGAGAACATACCACCGCTTATCAGCTTTGGGTCCTTAACTATTACAATAAATGAGTTTGCTGATTTTAATGGCGTTGGATATAAGATATTTAAGGTAATTGAAATCAACCTGTATGGTATCATGTAGATACCCACGTACCTACCTACTAGAATATGTTTGCAAATATTTCTTCTCATTTACATGTATTTTTTTGTAACTAGGTACCTAGGATATCATATTGTAGTAATTTATGCCATTTATATCTTATGTTTGTGGATATCGACTTTAAAATGTATAACTAAGAATAACCTTTGTTTTACCCGGCTGCGCCTTACCTAGATTGTTTAGATGGGTGAAATCATTTAAGGATAGGAATACTTAGTGTTTTTTACTAATTCAGTCTTCTTAGCAAATTACACTAAGCTAAAGACTAAATTTTACTGGAGTTTTTATAAGGATGTTCCTGCCTCGCTTGGCATCTGAATAAGCTCAACTGCAACGATTGAGTGATCTTGAACCAATTGTTAGCGTGAATTGAAGAATATTGTATGGCTCGGTGCCTACGTACTCCTTTATTAATTTATTGCAACGTCGCCATCTTGACACAGATATTGCACTGCAAAAGTTACGCTGTCGCCCACATTATTTTCAATTATTTGAACTTCCGACATCAAAGGACGTCGTATTTTTTCGTATTTAGAAACCCTGCTAATGCACTTAACCTTTGTTATGACAAAGGAATAATAAAAGGGCACGCAGACCACCTGATTATAATTGGTCACTGCTGCCCATGGACGTCCACATCCAACTTTAAATAGAATCTTTTTGAGTTGGAATGCCTACTGACCAATATTGTCTACTTAACAACATCCTTTAAAGTTTCAACTTCAAACATCCTTCAAGTTTTCAGCAGTCCGTACCTACTGCTGCTGCAGGCGAGCCTTAGACATAAAACTCTACCACCGTCAAAAATGTAAGAGAGATATTTTATTTGAATAAATCATGTATCAATTAAACTCCACAAAAATTACGTAATATCTATATCAAAAGACGACAAAAATAAACAAAAACTGTATATTCGATCTTCAAGTGGCTCATAGGTTGACCATCACTACTTATTGTAAAGTAAGTACGCTACAAATAAAGGCGTAAATAAGGTACACTTCCGTCCCAAAACAACTAGTTAGGCACTTACAGTATCTAATTGATTTTCTTATATTGACCATGAAGCTAAGGTTCATTAAAGTTTTCACTTAAACATATTGCATTTTTAATTATTACTATAAACCGGCAAATAAATGAGAACCGGTAGCCAATCACGTCAGATACTATAATAACACTTTCAGAAATTTAATCACCGTACGTAAATTGAGTTTGGTATTATACTGTGACACACGATATACCTAATAGTTTTACGAGCGTACAGGTCGCAAACAATGCTTATTCAATTAGCATCTAACTAATATAGATTCTATTAGCAGTAAAATAAATGTTAAAGTAAAATTGTATCCATTAAATGTAATTATGATTATGGAATAAAGGAATAATGGTATTCATATTGTATAATAGGTAATATAACATTTCCTACGTGTTAATTTAGTTTAACTATATTGTTATATGTTGTTCAAAACTAACAGGATCCCTAAAACATTGATATTTTCCTATTTTAATAAAAACATAACATTGAGAAAACAGACAGCATATAGCTATAGACTTCTGAAAAATACTCTATAAATGGAATAAATAGGTACATGTATGCATTTGAAATAGCT
>DWKW01002014.1:0-11618 GCA_018250115.1 Doberes anticus
TGCCTTCGAGAACGCTATGGAGAATTCTCAGGTGTGCAGGTTACCTCACGATATTAAATTATTATTATCACAGTTAAAGCGAGTAATAACTATTTCATAATACGCATATCATTTCGAAAATTTAGTACAAAATACATTTCGAGACAGAGGTGTGTGCTGGGATTTAAACCTCGACCCACCATAGCGAGGTCGAGACGCTTAACCACTAGGCAATAGCCTAGTGAGTATAACTCACTCACTAGGCTATCACTTACTCAATATAGGTAATATCTATAATTTATGTGTTAGCAATATTAAAAATAAACCGCATATAAATATTGTCATATTTAACCGTAGGTAGTAGGTATATGAACCGTACCTACATGTAATTAAAACGTGTATACCTAAATAAAATATATGTAAAACATCTAATTCTAAATATTACTTTAACTATCAAAATATCACGTAGAGACAAATCATAGACGTGGAAATCATCTTTTAAACGAGATAACAAATGTAGATATGTATATTTTGGACAAAAATTTTATTTCGAATTTTTCTTAAAACCGGTCACTTTCATTTCAAAACTATGGGTCATATTTGGCGTTTTTTTCTATAATTTTCATTTGTTGTTAGGCAGAAGACACTGGATAGGAGGCATTCCAACTAAGTCCTATGGAGTAGCAACGAATCCACATATAACCTCAGATAGGAATTCCGTCCTAGTTAAGGTTTTGTGTGGATGTCCATGGGCTGCAGTGACCACTTAATATCAGGTAAGCTCGTTTGTTATTCAGTTTGAAAAAAAAATTTTTTATAGTATTACCTAAGTCAAAAATTGTGCCGGCTATCGTATTTCCAAATTTAATTAATATCGTAATTATGTATTGACAAGTTTATATAAATACAGATATTTTTAAATTCACAAGTACGAATGCCCCGTAAAAAATGAAATATTTGCGTATGCAGATGACAATAAGAAATTTGACTAGCCTATTAACCCGTGATACCGATTATTGTGATGGTGGTAGTGTCCTATGTCAATATATAGGCGACTATCTATTTGTGTCGTATCCATAACTTACCCTCTTTTATACATCATATATGAAAAATTACAATCATATACGTATTTAATATAGGTTAAATATAGGTAGGTATAAACAGTTTCAAAGTATAGTTTAAAATAGGTACCTACACTTATTTTAAAGTAAAACTTTACCTCAAAATTTACCTATATAAAAGAAACAATTATATTTCACAATCATTATGGAGTACCTACTATACCTACTGCCTACACGAACAGTGGCTATGCCCCAAATTAAAACCCGTCAAGATTTCCGTTAAGGCGGCCTTTCTCTGATCTCATGTCATAAATTGTCGGTTAATGTACCCTGGATCTGTAAGTTACCGGTTTGCTTTGAAATTATCGATCCCTGTTGAGATTGAACCGAACCTCGGAGATAGTTCGTGATACTTGGACTTGATTTCATCGTTTTCATTCCTCGAATTCCTCCTTCCGATGAGGATAATGTTGTAGGTGGTAATCTGATCGTAATCATTACAGTAGCATAGTTATTTTTATTTAAACTGAAGTAGTGAATGTACCGTACGTTACCAATGAGCTTGCTGAAACGTACTACAAATTGAAATTTTATCACAGAGCTTTATTCAAGCGCTACGCATTAAAGTAATTATTCATTTTAAAAGACATTTGAGACATAATGAACATCGCAATTTAAATGAAGTATGATTTACTGTAAATTGATCAATGGTTGTTTCAGCATAATTTATAGCTACTAATATGCCATCAACGTGAGCAAAAAGTCGGTATAAATATTCACCTTGTCGTAAACTTGCTAGCGACGTCTGCGTAAACGGGCACGGTAACCTGCAAACAAATTTAAAATAGTATCAAGCACGCTGAATAAAGAGAATATGTGTCGGCAAATGATATGAATTCAAAGATGTAAGTTAGTACGATCAGGGCGCAAACGGTAAAACGGTACGTTGCTTCAAACCTTGTTTGATACACTACGCTGGCCTACGAGGTTCGTCCTACGACAGGAAGTCCCCTATTCCTCTTTAGCCTTATTAGGCCCAGTAACTTTCAGTTACAACTTACAATGATCATCAACCCATTGTCCCACTACTAGGCACGGGTCTCCTCTCATAAATGAGAGAGTTGGAGGCAATAGGTCTATAGATATATAGACGCCGACGTTTAGTGCGTATTGACAGAACCTTCGAGAACATTATGGAAAACTCTCAGGCATGCAGGTTACCTCACAAAGTTTTCCTTCCCCGTTGAAGCGAGTAATAATTGGTTTCGTCCTGAGATTCGATCTTCGACTTACAAAAGTGGGAGGTCGTGTTATTAACCTCTATCACTGTACACTAGGCTGTCGCTATTCTCGGAGTTGTGACCATCCCAGCAATCAAAACCTCGCCTCTGACCGCTTTCAACTCTATTAATTTCTCACCACTCTACATTCTCAGTGAACGAAGAAACGCATTCGCGGAAAACATTCACTCTCGTTGTTAAGTGTATAAGTAACTGAGCGGTATGCAGTGAGCATTATAAATAGTAAACTGACCTGCACCGCATAAAACTATACCTACAGTAACAATTACGCTACTACGAATTTAGATATAGCTAGGTTACTAGGTCCTTTTTTTCAAGGTAAGGAAACTAAATATCATGCGAGTCTACATTTTATATACCTATTCGTATACTTAATCGTATATCGGTATTAAAGTTATACTTTAAAAATCAGAGAATCACTAACACTACATTACGATATTTACAACTTTGCATTACAAAATACCAACAAAACATCTATTTTAGATACCACAACTAACGAGTCTCAGTTTAAAACTGTTTTTAGGCACCTATTAACGCTTGCAGAGCACACGTTGGGTTTATTTTTGAGTCGTACCGCGCCCCGACTCACGTCAGCCTATTGAAAAAGCTCCACAATTTCCAACCATTTTATTTCCTGGCCTCACTCGGCTCGATACGAATATAAATAAATCCTTTCTAAGTCATTCGATACGGCGCAAAGTCACGAAGTTTACATAAAATAGGTGATTTGAGCCGAATGCCTCGGTATTTTTTCTAAGTTCCATCGGGGGTGTGGATCCAACCCACTTACGAGTATACTCGAACGCAAAAAACATGTTTATAGGCGTTTTTTCTTTTAACGCTTTACCGAGACGTGTTAGTGATCGTAAAATCTGTTTTGTGTTTCGTAACAATTACGGCATTTTGTTGTTACTGATTTGATACGTATCTACAGTTCAAAACAAGCAATGTTCTTTTATAAATCGTTTCTATTAATATATACTCGAGGGAAAGTGATCATGATAATATATTCCAACTTTTACTTAAGTACCAAAAGAAGAAAAGTTACGTAGCTAAAAGTTCATTTAACTCAGTAAACTTTACTCGTATCTGCACCAAAACTTTGTCGACGTTAATTTAAGTTTATACCCGTTCCAACTTGGACTAAAGTCCTATCGGGAATCGTAATCCGGTCGGACATTTTGTTAGGATCATTTTTTTTCTTCTTTTTAGTCAAGTATGAGTAAATAGCAACAAAACGACGGCGTTGGGCACTCGAGCCGACATTTACGACTCAATCCCAAAACAGAGACTGCGGGCCAGTTGAACTGGTGCATTCTCTACCATTTTAATTAGAACTACCCTTCGCAGACATATCTCTTTCAAAATAAAACAATACGGAATACTACAGCAAACTCAAAGGTCTTGGTAGCCTGGAGAGTAACTCGTTTCGAAAGCGTCGATGACAGGACAAGTTCGTATACATTACTAACTGTCAGGTTGCGTTATCTCTGCCACAAGTACGTATGTATGTGCTACGAGGAATGTATCCCACGGTTGATTGGACAAAACGATCCTTTGGGACTTATTAAGATTTCATAATTAAAACCATTCACGACGTTATTTAGATTCGAGAAACAGTTTTAATACGAGAAGAAATTTGACGGTTTATACAACTTATGTGAAGACATTTATAATGTGTAAATGTTGAAGATATTACAAAAATGTTTTTAAGAACTTAATTTAAATAGTGTGACATTGGGAGGATACCTATTTGGTGTATACAATAAATCTACAAAAATGTTCATGGAATTACTAAACACATGATTATCCATCCGTACCTACTTTAGTTTAAAATGAAATACTATTGTTACAAATTACATGGCAATCACACACAACACTAGTAGTTACATGCCAACGTTACACCCAAACAAGTATGAGAGTCTCAGTTGTTTATATTATCAGATATACCTATTAGGTATACGATTTGGTGGCAGATAAGATATCAAAATAGGAGGATGTGCTTACGTAACATAAAGACATATTTACAATAACAGTATAGGGAGTGGGAGTCCGTCCGAGAGTTTAATGGCGCGAAAACTGACTGGATCATATCCCAGGGTTTACGACACGAGAGTAAACGGCCGATTCATTTGCAATTCTAACTGCGATTTAGCAACGGTTCGCTAGCGATTGTCCGACATCAAAACAACTTCATAGCTTATTCTAATAGATAATGTCTACCAAAAAAGTATACTGCGTCCGAAATATAAGTATCTAGATGTCAATAGGTTTAGTGAGGTAGACTGCACGGGACAGGAAGAATGTCCTTGAATAACTTCAGATAAGATTTCAACGGCATATCATGTCTTATCGTTCTGAGTTTTAATGGTCATAAAATACATATCTTAAATTTATCTGTATCAAGCACTTCTGTGTACATGCAATTTTTTATCTATAATTATTCTCGCGAGAAACATCATTCAATACGTAGATGTGTGTTGTATGCTGTTTTGCTATAGGTACCTAATAAGTAGATAAAGCCGATACATTGCCTAGTATCTTGAATAAAGATATGTTTAGATTATGTGACGTTTTATGGAAATGATAAGCAAAATAAGTGGACCGGTTAGTTATGTCTCTTTATTATAAAGATGATTTATAAAGATCAAAAAAATCATTGAAAATTAAATTATTTTAAAATATTCGACAATAGGAAGCTACTTTAAACGTAAATTTATAGTATGTTAATAGCTGCAATCGAATTGTTAGGAAGGTTCAAAGATCATATTATGCATTTGAAGACAATGATAAATTGAACATGGATTTGATACATCGGGGCAATGACTTTTAATCTCCTTACTAAAGTTCAAAACGTACGCAGGTGAAATCGGCTTACAATATTGAACTAAACAAAATACCTTTATATGTAATTTTGAAATTTCGTATGAAATGTCTAGTTGCGTATTTATCCAATTACATTTTCAATTCGTTTGTATCGCAACGTTATCGATAACAATAACAAAATTGAAATTTCTCATCGATAGGAGCGAACGTAAGCGCGCCAGCAACTCACACGTTCCAAATACGAAACTATCGATCGGCTGGTGGTCCTTGTTATTCAGTATTCGATTCATTCTCATAGGCCTGATGTTATCGTCAAGGACACATATTGTGATTCGTTCCTCGGCCCGGAATAGATTGACCGAATGATAGAACGCTCAATCGATGAATTAGAATGTCTACTTGTTTGTGTTTGCGTGGAAACGTTTCATGCGTCTTACAAATTTAGCTGAAATGACAAACGCTAAATATAAAGAACGTGGATGGACAGACTAAATGACATCGTATCTTCTTTATATAACGGTGGCTTTCAGTAGCGAAAATCAGGAGTCGTTATTATTTAATACCATCTAAATATTTTAGCTGTTCATAACGACTATTGAAATGAAACCAAGGTTTTCTGTTTGCATTTTTCTACCGTTAAGTGTCATTGTGTGCACTACTGTTTTCTGGTTTGAAAGATGGCGGTAGGTAGACTTCATTAAGATATTTATTTATTTTTTATTTAACAGTTTATGTACACTATAAACTTAGATATAGAAACACATAGATATGTGGTATTCTAACGAGTATGTAGCCTTATGTAAAAGGTTGGTCTGCGGAAGCACAGCTCCTATTTCTGCGCTTAATCAGTAGTGCTCACACTGTTTAAAGGACGTGGTTAGGCAGAATAAAAGGGTCAAGAGGCTTTCCAGCTTGGTCTTCAGGAATTCTGTTCCTCCAATTACCTACCTGTGCATCCAATTACCTACAACCTTGGATAGGACTTCGTTAATATTTGAGACACTGATAAAGATACTGTAGGTATATATCTTGCCAACTGCGTATTTATCACAGAAATATCAACAATAATTCATGTAAATTTTTCTTCAAAACCTACATATTAACATAGATTAATATGTTAGCTAGACTATTTGCTATAATAAATAATCAGACAGCTTTTCCTGGTTTAAAGCTTAAAATTTTTGTATTAAAACCGTATAAAGATTAATGAATACTAAACTAAATTATAAAACTAAATAAAACCATAAGCAACTTTGTACAAAAGTCGACTTTTTTGTTTGTCGGGCTATAAATTAAGCCACCAAATTTAATTTCACGGCCGGCAATGTTAAAATACTAAATTATTACAACGCAGGTTTTGTTATATTAAATATTGAAAACTTAATAACGAAGAATCTTTGGATTTTATTTGTTATATTACTATTAAATAATACAGCGCTACTAAGAGGTATTCTGAAATACCTACTTACATTAAATGACATTTTTGATACAACACGTACTCGTATCATAGGTACCTACATGTTTTTTTTAAATACACACCTACACGATATTTTCGTCTAGTGAAGAGTTACAAATACAAAAAGATGCTTGCAATAAAAATGCAAATGCGTTCGTTGTTGCGTGAAATTTGACAAAGGAGGCAAGTCGTCGAGAATGCATATTATGCAAGCTTAGATACCTAAAGCTCGTCTGTACCTGACCGCATAACATTCCTTATTATGCAGGTAAACTTGTAGAAACGTGGGAAAGACCGAGTGTTGACATATTTAAAACTTTTGAAGGTGTTCAACTGTTCACGTGCTATAAAAAGTATTTGGAAGCATTTGCCATGAGAAACGAAACAGAGTGCCCACGAATTGAAATATGAACACGCATCAGTCCGCATGCGAATAGACTATTTTTATAGGTATTCGTTAGCACGGAATAAGATGTTCGTATATTGAGGTACTTCTTCTATCTCGCAAGAAAGAGTACGTTTATTATTTAGTTATTTTTTTTTTCTACTACTAACAGGATTAATTAGAATTTTATTAGTAGGTTATTCAATTAAACTACAATTATTTCTTAATATTGGCTACTAATAAAAAAAACTTAATAATTTTGAAAACGTGAAAGCCACAACAAATCTTAAATGGCATGCATTAAAAAAAAAGTGGTGGTTAAAGTAAAGATGAGTGGTATAAAAATAAAGTTCAATTCAAACCTTAGTATCATGGTCTGTGTGGCGTCGTCGCCTCACCTGTTAGTAAGGTCGACCGCGAGGGACGCCGCGCCCGAACCTCACTGGCAATACGTCTGTGAACAAAACCATTTATTTAAGTACACTTGAATTGTATATAATATGAAACACAACGCCTCTTGTTCATATATTTAAATAATGAACTGCCAATACTTAAAGCGGTTCATGATCATTAAAAACATTTATTCACAACCTACGAACATACTTATTCAGTATCACAACTTCTAAAGGCTTATAAGCGTCTTTAATTTTTATGAATAAGGAACCAAATATGTAATTACTGACTTGTTATTGACTGATTTTTATTTTTTATATACTATTACGGCATAGCAAACGAGCATGAAGGCCACCTGAAGGGATCACTGCAGCCCACGGACATCAATATCAAACTTCAACTAGGACGGAAGTCCTATCTGAGGTTATATGTTGATACGTTGCTACTCCTGACGACTCAATTGGAATGCCTCCTATCCAGTATCTTCTGCCTAACCACACCCTTCAAAGCGAAACATATCAGTCTCTGCTTTACGGCAGAAATAGGAGCAGCGGCACCGCCGCTCTCGAGCCTTCGTCATAAGACTCTACTTTAACTCTACTATTAACAATTCTGTGATCTCTTACTTTTATTTTTTATTCATTTAGAATGTCTATGAATGTGGTAGGTACTGTAATTTTAGTTTTCAATTCATATAATGAACCTCCAGTTTTAGTTCAAGGTCCTTTATTTTATTTTGACCTACTTTATAAGGTTAAATAATTATAGTGGTAATAAAAGAAAATCAACCTAATATTTGTAACCTATAATCTGCGTTACAAATATGAATGATTGGTTGATTTTGATTAATTACCTACCTAAGTTTTGTGTACATAGAAATACGTAGGTATATGATTATAAATTATAGGTACGTAAGTAGATACAAGCATCTATACACAGTTAACTAAATAAATATAATTTTATCACTTACTTAATATTAGAAAATGTAATCTAGGCAAACATTTTATAGTAATAAATTGAAATTTAAAGATACGGTTTTACCCTATATGGTAAGTATATATAAACATTTATAGGTATGTAGTACTTAGTCACACTACTTTATATATTATAAACAAGAATATTACGAAGATGGCAACATGACGCCAAAGAATAAAAACTTGCGTAGGTAGGTACAATATAACAATCAACTTACTGACGACGCCTACGCACTCAGTTACTTTGTTTCATAGACGGCAATTCTAAATAACAAGCATTCATAGTTTTACTACAAAACAATAAACGTACATAACTTCCTTTTTGTCAGCCTTCCTGGTGAACTGGTTATTGATCCAAATGCTATAAATAATGTATTTAATAATGTTAAAGGTTCGTAAGGGCCTTACTTAAAACTATTTTCTTTGTTTGATACAATGTAAGAAACAACC
The DNA here is from genome assembly GCA_018250115.1 of Doberes anticus. Lineage (NCBI taxonomy): Eukaryota > Metazoa > Arthropoda > Insecta > Lepidoptera > Hesperiidae > Doberes > Doberes anticus. Next base: position 8,826 of record DWKW01002014.1, read on the forward strand.
ATGAAATAAGCGTTATAATGTGTAACGAACACACAATTTTTTTAAACAAAGTAGGTAAAATGTTTTTAATTCATCTTAAGATTTTTAGGTGAATACATGTTCATTTTTTGAAAAATACTTATCTATTTAAAGTTTATAACACTCTTCCACTTCAAAAGTATTATTTTATAAACATGCTATATGATATAGCACTTTCTGGTTTAACTAAACAATTTATGTAACTGTATCTCAATAAGGAAAGCTTTGTTCGAAACAGGGTGAAACCTAAGAGCCGACTCCATTAGCAAAAAGGGAAAAAGAAAAGGTGCGCGTAAAAAGCCCTAGAAATCTCAGCTATAAATGCCCACAAGCGCAAAATTTATTTTTATCGTTTGTTCCACTTAAGGAATAAGATTGAAAAATACTTCCGATATTTTCTGTAATTTGTCCGCGTATTTTTTCTTGGAGCCATAAAATATTTACGGGGTTCGGATGAATTCAGGAGTGGATTTGCAAGGCGGCTCTCGTTTTTCCTCGCCAAATTAATTCATTTCCTTGAACAAACAATATTATTATTTGTCATCGGTAGCAATTCGGCAAGATAAAAATGTTCGAGTCAAACTCTTTGGAAATATAAAAATTTTACTACCTTTAACCTAAAAACCTTACTATCTTTTCAAGACAGTCGTACTTTTGAATGCAATTTTTTTTATTTATCAATGTCTCGGGACAATTTAAAAAATACTTTTAAATAAAAAGGAGAAAGTAGGTACCTACTTAAAATAAAACATTCCTTTTTTTTAATAACATAAAAATGCAAATATTTATAAATAGCGGCAACAATTTTCAATAAACCGCAATATGTCGTACAAAATCAACTGCCTAATGGTCTCAGTTTCGATTTCATCTCATTTAAAAGAATATAACTATCAATTTGGTTTGGTATTAGGTATAGTTTGATCATTATTTTTTGCTCTTTTTTTAATAATTAGAGCATTCTGCTTTTCCAATTGGTATGGCAGCGCTAGTTGCGGTTGCAAGCGTATGTAAGTTTCATAATTGATCTTGTTAAGCATAATTTTAAAAACTCTATATGTTCATAAAGGATATACCTAGCTAGCAGATACCTACATACGTTCATTAACAAGTAGGTAGGTAATGCATACGTGATGCAAAAAATGCCAGTGCATCGTACTCGTTTCTCAGAAATGCAATCAGCGATCTCAGCGGCAGTTACAGCAGATGCAACGATGTAATTTCAGATAGTATGTCTCCGTCCACACTCGTGTCGTGTAATAAGACTCCATGATAAAGATAAAGCTGGCCATACTAAATAGACATAAGACTAAACCCGCCCAGTCTGCCCATGATGAATATTGTCCTATTAAGAAACATTTTTATTAGAACTTATAGAAGTATGTAGATATCTTAACAGCAATGATCCGAATAATCTCATGTATTAGTTGTCATTATTTTTCTTTAAATTTTATTTATAGAACCGGCTCGTGATACTGAATATATAAATATTTTTTTGAAATGCATATGTACGTCGTTGCCGAATTGATATTTCATACAAAAACTTGCCTAAAACTACTTAGATACCTATATTGTTATTTTGCTTCAAAGTCCTTTTAGCATGTACCTATAGGTTAAGTTAGGTACGTAAGAACCTACTTACCTACGTAAGGAATGATTCAGATACCTAAGCTTGACTTTTTAATTTTACCTGTTAATAAATTACTACCTATTACTAAATTATTACCTAGTAATAAATTGATTATTTTATTGTCATGCACATCAATTTTCTACAAAGTTTTGTTTATATCTAGAATAGATGAAAATCTTTATGCTGCGACATGATTTCCTAATCACGTATATTAATTATAATTTGATTCCTAGGCACCTAGGTTATAAGTTTACATTACGTAAATTCTCACCTTTCCACTACTTCTGTAACAGTCGCAATAGTTAATCAAATATCACTGCACAGATAAAGATGAGATAGTAGCTTTGCCTCAAGCTCAAAGTAGAGTTATCATAACGTCAAATAAGTATAACTTTTAACCCCTTGGAACTTGTCCCTTAATTTCCCTGCAAGTATGTAGGTACCTACGTATGCAAGTGTATCACGTCAATGTTTATGGAGTTGCATGTCATATTTAGGGGGCGGAGATGAATGCAAGTCTTTGTTTCGCGGGTTTATGTCCGCCTTTATTGCAGGTCGCTACGTAACCTCGTACCTAATGTACTGTTGTAAGAGATAGCTGCTAAGCCGGATACAGTGAATATTAAGAAATAAAAGACACTATATTTTTGTGCAAGCTCGTCATACTTAGGTATAACCCTTAGGCGAATGTTTAGATATATTCGTAGGTATTAGTATGTGATTAATGAATATGTATGTTAGCCTTGCTTTTTATTTTTAACAGGAATATAAAGCTAATGAGCAAACAGTAAATTAAATACTGCTATCATTTAAGAGTAAATTTCAGAATGTAATTCCACGAAAACACAACGTATTTAGGACACACCAAATGAAATTTGGTAACAATTCACACATAAAAAGATTTGGCAGAAATATCATAAGTATGTAGCTAGTTACAATCATCTCGGCACGGATTCTACCAAACCCACAGTTAACGCGGTAAATTATCGGTGACACAAAGTTTTCAAAATGGACTAAAATTTATATTTTAGTCAACAAAATAAATGAAATATCATACTCCAGTGTAAATTACCATTTTATTCCTGAAACTTTATATTTTTATCAAACAAACAAAAACAGTTAACAATTTCTGCCTATGAAGTCGATGT
>DWKW01002015.1:0-11617 GCA_018250115.1 Doberes anticus
ATAAAGATATATGTCTAAAATCAGTTGTAAGCCGAAAGTCGAAAACAAATACCTACATTACTAACACTACCACACGGCATTTGTCGCAATTCGCTTATCCTAGATACATGAAGTTACAGAAACTTCATGAACTGATTACACAACTTGTTTATTTCAATTCTGTCAAATTAGAATCTTACTGTTTTTCACCAGGTGTTTCCTCGCTTTTAACTATAATGCCTGAAATGACAATTGAGTGCGCGCTTGGAAACATCAGCAATGTCGGGACTTCAGATATAGCACATTTGAAAGTAAGCGACGATTTGTTGAAAGTGAAACTTCGAGAGGCGCCGATTGATCTGTACAGAGCGGTCATACAATCGAGAAGTTTGCAAAATTCTATCCGCAACGGCCTGAAGGTTTTAGCACAACTTGGTCTTGTTCAATTCTTATCAAGTCTAAATCAGATACAAAGCATGAGGCAAAACGTGTTTTATGTTAATCGGAACGCCAGAATAATTGATACGACAGGAGATTGGCCCAGAAAACATGTTAATCTGAATGCTCTAGAAAAAAAATTCCACTTTGAAACCCTTGACAATGTTAAGAGCTACTGGCATGAAGTTTACACTATCAGCATAAATACAGATATAGTTGCTGAGAAGCGAGAACGTTGTATCGCGAATGTGCCAATTAGGAAAGAGAGCGAATTAAAAACTTACGATATTGGAGAAATTTACGGTGACGGTTTGGGACCATGCGGCTTTCACTCCAGTGTTTTTATGGATATTCCACGTTTATGGAATACTTTGTATTTAAGAAACAGTAAAAACGTAAAATCAAAAAAGGTTAGAAGGAAAATTATTGCCAATGCGACAAAAGCTGAGACATTTAGAAAGGGCAAGTCTGCAGGGACCAAAAAATTATTACGAAAGACCGGTAATGATTTGCAACCGACCGGGAAGCCAACGAAGAGTAGACATAGTGATATGCACATAAAATGGTCGGACCACGACGACGAAATTATAGTACTTTGCAAAGCAGCTATTACCATCATGAGCCCAAATTCACAAGCAGGTTGTTTAAAAGTAAAGAATAGTGTTGCACGAACTTTATTATCTTCAAAGGATCCAATGAAAACAGGTCGAATTTGCCACCGACGTGCCATGCTTCTCGAATCAAATTCAAAATACGTACACAAAAAAGATTGCATATTAAACGAATTAAGACGCCATAGGCATCTAATACAGAAATACGAGGATCTTTTACGAAAACTCAAAATTCGTCATTGTGCTAATATGACAAAGTATATAAACGAAGGTCGCCTAATGATGCTCGAGTTAGTTTGGATAATATGTCAAATATTAAAGAAGGGGATACACACAGACACACAGTCAGTGCCCTGCATCGCTGAAGATTACGACGATTTTAATAAGAAGTATAACATGACTGCTTCGTCTAGAAGTAAATTTTACAACATATACAAAACCCCCGTTACGGCTGATCCTGAATTCGCAACGCTTAAAGAGGGCATCATTCTGACAACTATGATTTCTTATGATCGAGACTTAGACGCTAAAACTGCAAAGAAAATTTACACCATATTCGAAGTGTATTCAGAAGAAAAGTTACGAACCGCCATAGACCAACTCAGAAAATCCGGCGCCTTAGCTGCAAAGGATAAAGTAATTAATAATCAAATGAATCGTATCCAGTTCAACGATATCGTGCGATCAGCTTATAAAATATCTGCAAACTACCGGCGTAAATGGCACAACAGATTAAATTCTGACTTTGTAGAGAGCTTAGCAAATATCATGGATTCTGAAGTTTCACAAACGTGTATTAAAGGTTCACCGGGAATAAATTGCGTCTTAAGCGAAATGCATAGTTGTGATGTGCTCGATATAATCTCTGTAAAAGTGCCCGAGATAGTAGGATCGTCGGGATCTCTAATTCAGGAAGAACAACTTAATGTGATTGATATTGAGATGAAATTTAAGCTGAAATCTGGAGTCGCGGGATGGAAAAATAAAAAGAATATAAAAAAATTCAGTGAGGTATATGAGGATTATCAGGTTGAAGAACATTTAGCCACGTTGCGTAGGTACGTTTTGTCATGGTTTATTTTCCGAATTTAAAATAATTTCACTAAATTAGCATTGTTTAAAACCGTTCATTATCAAAAGTTCACAACACAACCACCAGTGTTGCTTAGTTATGTTACATGTAGGCAGAATTTACTGATATCTGCAGTGCCTACTATTTAAAGTAACATTGATATGACCTTCATCTGTAGTGACTGAACATCAGGCCCATGCATTCCTGTTTTCTGCTATGAAAAATTTGCTGATAGACAGCCGTATTTCGGCCGTCAAACAGCAAAGTAAACAGTACTGTTCGGTTGAAGGGTGTGGTTTGACATACTACACTGAACAATAGGCATTCCAACTTAGTTCTCATGAGTAGCAATGCATACATATATACTATGTATTAGATGGAACTTTAATACAAAACAAGTATGTATTGTTTCACCCATACATTTTGATATATTACAGTGAGCCGATTATAGAGTATGCAGAAGACCAAGTTCTAGATCTGCAAGATCCCATAATATCATACCTAAACGAGCAACAGGGAAAAGGTTCCACATATCAAGAGCTACAGGTTTGTGCTTATGATAGTCTAGGGATAGTATGTTTAGTAGAATTACTTTTTAACAGTCTTTGAATTAATGTTAAAGTAAGATTGTGGTGTAGGATATTTAATTTATTTAGATTAAACTATGTACAGTTCAACAAAACTGATCCAATCTACAAAACATAAGAAAGTAATTAAAGTAATAGAAAGTAAAACCGTAAGTTCTATATTACTTTACTTAACAATTTTCGTTTTCACAGTAGTTTATTCGTGTATAATAAGTAGGAAAAGAGCATGCAGGCCAACTGATGCAAATTGTAACTCATGGACCTCCACATCCAACTTCCAATAGAGCCGAAAGTAGTAAATGTTTATATCCGTTACTATTCCTGAGGACTAAGTTAGAACGCCGCATATCTTAGTGGAAATTACCAACTACACTTCAGAACATAAAAGTGAGTGCGAATACTGCATCGGAACAGTAATGCCGGCCGCTGTCAAGCAAGTCAAAATGTTTCAATCCTTTGTGGACAAATAACATAAAGTACTATTGAATAAAAACATTTCAATTATGTTGACACTCAATACTTAATTCTCCTTGGTTTGGGTACTTGATGATAAAGTGCAAAATAGAATTTCCGATGTCTGTTCGATTTAGTCGTAAATAGATCTATTAGATTTTTTGGATCGACTTTTAAAAATTTATATTGATTCAAAGGTCGGCAGAATGTTCGATTCCATAAATTTTTTTCTGACTTAATAGTTAAGACGTTAAAGTCTTGTTCTGTTTAAAATGTCGAATCTACGCCTGAATTACGTTTAATTAAAATTGTATTAGAAATTTTTATAGAAGTACACTTTTTTTATTTTTAAACCAATCTGTTCTCCTAAATTATGTACTAAATGTTTAAAGTTTTCTTACTATTAGACTTAAAACAGGCAGCCTTGTGCAAGAAATACCAGTATAACTCAGAAACTTATGACCTTAAAATACTTATTTTAAAAAATAGACTATTTTACTTGTATCGATTTCAGACCCTGTAATCTGAATCGATTCAATAGATCGATTCTTTAAGGGAAGATCTGAAATACTATTGCAAAATGTAAGTATCTGGATGAGCTTATATTTAAATTTGTCTTCTGTTACAGGATAACCTGCGATGTGATAGTCAATCTCTACTATCAAAATTATTAGATTTGGAAAAAGAGAAAACCATTAAAAATGTTGGTTACTTTGAAAATCGAATCGTGCTTTATAAGTTCTTAAAACCCTGGTTGTTCAGTTTAAACAGATCTCACAGTTCATTTGTAATACCAAGGCCCTGGTTAATGCTCGACTTAGAAATAAGACATGATATTTTACTTAAATGGGCGAGCGTTATTATGAATAAAGTGTTTGAAAGCCCAGGCTGTTCAATCTTATCTTTATCGGAACACACTGAATATCTAAGTATTAGATGCATTCAAGAAATATGTATGTTTTTGGATAATTTTGAATGTGTTAAACTAAGAAATATCGCACTTCGGGTAGTCGACTTGTTTTCTGACGACGACTATGTACCAGAAGTCAATGATTTTAATCCGTTTGATTCCCCAGAACATATATTAGTGTTTCCTGCTAAAAATTGTTTGACAAAATACTCCTTCTTGCGAAAGAAAATCTTAGATATTGCAGAAGCTGATCTGTAATTACCTACCCATAGATGTATTTTGTTGCTGTAAATTACCTCTTTCTTTATATTGTTAAGCAAAATAAATATTAAAAAATATATAAATCATAATGGCTTGTTATTACTTGTCTAACAATATACTTCTGGTCTGCATAATATTTAAGCTGTTAAGCCTTATTGATTGCATTGGGTATATTTAGAATAGTCCCTATATTCTGATGGGAGTAGGGTAGATACTAGTAGGTTCAAGTCTCATCTGCGGCGGCGGCACCATCACACAATACATGTTGTGAAGCATCTATGTTTGAAGTGTATTGTTAGGCAGACTCGGAAGAGATTCCAACATAGGTGTAACAACGCATACATACATATGACCTTAAGATAGGACTGCAATCTTATTTGGGGTTGGAAGTGGATGTTCATGGGCTATAGTGATTACTTGATGCCTGTTAGTCCGCATGTTTACTTTTAACATAAAGCAAATTACTTAAGTGTAGTTAACTTACGTACTTACTTAAGTGTCGTTAATTACTGTAATAAGTGATTAAGTGCTATCATTTTAATATTACGCGGTATGTCAATTCAAGCATGGCAGAAATTTGATATTGACTCAAATGTACTGGACACATTCAATGACAAAGCCACACCCTCTTGGGTTCAAAAATGAAGTTGTTGCCTGCCTATAATTCAACATATTGTGAACGCCCACTCAGCAAGCATGTTTTCAGTACAATCTGATGCCTAATCTAAGAGAGTTGCCGTGTCAGATTGTGTGCAAAGTTAAAGTTTAATTTTTTAGTAAAGTTCAGCTATTCAAGTGTCATATCACACTTGAATAGCTGAATCATTACTTTTCAAAACAACAACACACCATGTGACGACGAGCGACGATACTTCAAGAAAAGAAAATAGTTATACAATTAATATTATGTACAATCCGAGACATTAAGGATAAGGACAATAAATGGCGGTATATATCTAATATATATATACAAATATCTAGTACAATTTTCGTTTCTCAACCGATGTTCGAAATAATTTAATACTTCTGGCAACTACTTGCCTAGGCCTAAGCCTTCTTAGGCCTTAAAACTAAAAGCTATACGATAGAGCAACAAATTTTTTGTCAATATTTATGAATAATTCAATAGTTCGTATTATCTCATGTAAACTATTAAAATTGTATATAAAAAGGAAAACTACAAACAATTTTCGATAAACCGATACTATTATGTTTTCCTCTATTCACAGTACTCTATGCCAAAGAAAAGCACAGACTAGGTGTAGATATTAAAGGTAAAGTAACATCTAACATCTTAATGTTAATGGAACCACAAATTATTACATTAAGGTTGAATTACACTTCATTTGTCACGTCGTTCGATGTTGTAAATGGCGCTACCATCTACCGGCTAGACCGTCATAATTGCAGAAGATTAATTCTTGTTAACTCAAAAAAGATCAGGTACATCCTCTAAGTGTAATTTTTTTACACTTGTTTGTATGGACGTTTCACCCCCATTTTCTCTGTTTACACAAATATTATTATCTTTCACTAGTGTCTGAATAGTCCCAATACTCGCAGAAAATAGTAGTACACAGTTGCAGCATAAAAATAAAATTATTATTAGCATGCACTTTTTTTTTACAAAAAGTTCCTTTCATAACGTTATCTAATGTGGTGTTCGCTTTTATATTTTTCTCTAAGTTGATCAAGCCGTTAGCCCTATTGACATCGATCGCGATCGATATCTTGGAGAAGTCATGATCCTGCATAGAATGGATTTTAAGTTATATTTTTCTTATTTATATATATTTATAAGTACCTAACTGCAATTATTAAATTATTAAAAGTCTTAATGCTAATTACGTAATTAATATTTATGTATAATTAATATATTAATTATGTACTACTGATACTAATAGTTCTCAAATGAACGCAATTCTTAATAATTTAAAACAATCATGAGACAAGCAACCTCTCTATACAACGTATTTGGTTTTTCATGTTAATAAATACACTACTATAGCTTTTCCTACAACATTTATAGTTTTTATTTCAGTAGGTTTGTTTTTTAAATCATTACTATTTATTAAATCATATTTTGATATTTTAATTGTTTTGAATGAAATAATAAATTGACAGTTGTATCGATTCTATCATCTTTTCTTTCAAGTCTATGGCCTATGGTGCATTTTTTCAAATAGCAATTCTGTCCAGGCTAGAACACTACTGACTGAACGATTGACTGTGGTCTGTGAGTGAATAGTGAAGTAGGCCAATCCAGAGTTCGCCATTTTTACTTTTCAGTGAAAGGAGGTTTAATAATTGTCAGGCTGGAGGACGAGGATTATTTTGAGAAAAGTGTGTCATTTCATTTCATATATTGTAGTGGAGATAATTATTGAGAGAGTCTTAGCATAATAGTGTGATTTTATTGAATACTAACGTTTGTATGTAGTGCTACTCCCCGTGGTAAGATTGCTCGTTGGTGTGTCGCTTTAGCTAATTCAATGGCTATGATATCGGAGTTCTAATAAAAAGTGTCGCTTGACGTTCTGCGAGCGGGATAATACCGAAGAAGCGAGGCGACGCCGTTAGAAATGAGCAGGCCTCAAGGCGGACGCATACAAGTCCCTGATGACCTCAGAGAGATCTTGCTGGAATTCACTATAAGCTACCTTCTGGAGCAACCAGGAGACGTGATCAACTACGCTGTCGAGTTCTTCACAAGGTTACAAAATACAAGGACCACGACCATCGTGAGAGGCCCGTCTGCCGGCACGCCCGATGAGTCGATAATATCCGACGAGGAAGGTACTTATTAACTCATTATTACGTAGACTACACTGTATAACTGGATTGGAGACGGCGACGTCAAGGTTGGTCTTAGTAGGCCATGCACAGGCTGTAGCAACTTCAGGTCGTAGTGTTCTGAATACCAAATCATTTCTTTAGGTAGTTGTTTAGGCTATTCAAAACAGCGCAGCATAGTGACTGAATTTCAATTACCATTATGATAATAATTTTCCTTTAACACCATCCACTTTGGTTTCATACATACATTTCATTATAAGGGCTGCAGCTCATTTATTTGTACACTTTGTACGATTTTACTGAGAATAGAAACTGTGGCCAAGTTAACACTAAGATAATTGTTTCTTATCAACTTTTGGAGTTGTTGATTTGTTTGTATCAAACACTGGGTGGGGTCAATTCTTGGATGACATCTAGTAGCATACTTTTATGATTTTTTCTGCATTTTGGAGAGTAATGTAAGCTGTCAGTCCTTAGTTAAATCTTGTCTATTGTGATTTGTAATGAATTGGCAGGTGGCCACCCACTAAGCAGTATTTCTTCACATCTGTGTTTAAATATTGATAAAAGTAATACTACTACTACTACTAATACTACTATAATAAAGCTAGGGGGGGTTGGTCATTTCAATGTGCTAATTTCAGGAAATATGTCTGATCAGATAGTCTGGAAGGCTCTGGATCATATAACTTAAAAATATGATCATAAGTGATGTGGATATAATAAGGGAAACCATAGGACACTAATAGTAAATTAATATTGAACATAATATTAAACCAATCTACTAAATTAAATAGAACTACACTTTAAATTAGAGAGAGAGAACTCAACTATGAGAATAATCAAAATTAAATCTCATAAAATTTACAGTAGCATTATAGTACAACTCTTGGACAATTAGTGACCATTTAAGTCAATATTTTGCTTGTAGTGCTAGTGCTGAGTTAATGATAACCTCTTTGCAATCATTTAGTTATGTTGTTATTTTCAAACATTTCATTCCGTGAATTAAAGTAGTGTCTGAATTTGAGTATAGTTCATGTCCCAATGTCCCATGTTCATGTCAATTATATCTATGCAGATTTGTAATCATTATCTCCTCCTAATAGCACATTAGGAATAACTTGATTATGCTAGATTATTTTCCAGAGATCTTTTTTGAACATTATTGATTGATTTCTGATCAAACTTGCAATGAAATATTTTATTTCAATCATTTAGATTCATTTCAATTTAGAGTATAGTGTTACATACTTTTACATAATAAAATATTACCCTAGGAATATCAGATTACAATGTTGCACATAATAATGTCACAGTGATACATGAGGATCACATGTGAGTATAAATAATGTTGTTATTCTTAAATAGTAAAGAAGGTAAATAAAACTCAAGCTCCAATTAGTATTTGCAAGAACATGCAAGAATTCTGCCCCTGAGTAACTGACAACCACTATTATACACAGCAGTTGTTTCCGACTGTTTGGCTTGATGCCATTACCATTTCATGCAATGATATGTTTGTTTGTACATGAAATTTTTTGGTCAAATCATCAACTCTTGCCAAGCTTATAAATATTAAAAGTGTCCAAGGCATGATAAGCTTGTTAGAGTGTTACAAGGCCACAGCAACACATCAATTCTACCTTCTAGTATTTATTAGGCAATGGAAATCATTCACAATCAGTGGGATTGAACCACTATTTGCTAATATTTTAAATAACAAAGAGTAATAGTAGCCCATATTTAATTAAACTGCTGCAATGAGGGTTATTTAGAGTGGCACCACACTTCCCTAAATTTTTAGCAGAAATACACAAGAAGTTTTGTGTAACTGTCGAGGCATAAATTTCTATTGTTTACTATACACTGATCCCATTTTGTGTGTTTGTTCTTTTTATGCTTTGAACTTGTGTGATTATGAGTTTGGCTTATTTTTTTTCCTCATCACTGCTGTTTTTAACATGAGAATAGTTGCAGATGGTAGTTTTAAAATGTGTGTTATATAAAATTGCCTTGGGCCTTATAAAAACTGGCAGTGATGTCTGTACAATGAAATGTACAGGTGCTAACCAGACCTTGAATTATATTTACATAAGAAAGATGTTCTGTTACATTCATGTAAATCTAAAATACATAAAGCTATATTTGTCATCTGCTTCATACTTCTAAAATTGAAAAACATTCAATAACTTTTAGAAATCTTTATTTTGTTTTAAATTTACACCTGTGAAGTTTATGATGGGACATAATCAATCAGTGCATCATTTAGCTTTTTTATTATAAATGTATGTACACACTTATAAACATATTATTTTTCACTCTGTAGAAACAATTCTTATCAAATAAAGTAAGCCCTCAAATATTGGAGTACTTGTCAAGCCCAGTCATTAGTATCTATTAAAACAAGGACGGCTGTGCAATACCCCTAATAATGATGTACATCCTGAGTTACTCATTACTCTGTGGTCCATATCATGTACAAACAAGGAAATGTTTAGTAAAATGTGTCTTTGAAATTTCTTAGAGCTCTGCTCTACTAGTACTAATACTTACATTGTAAATATTACCAAACTTCTGTTCTTAACACAGAATATTATAAGAATTTCTGAATATTTATATGATAAATTTGATCCCAAAAACACTATTGTTTATCTAGCAGCCATACTAAAAATAATCCTTACAAGTTTTAGAAATAATTTATCATTCAATGTTTTCGTAAACGAAAAACAGATCGCAAATAAATCATATCGTTTCAAGATCAAAGATGATTTCAAAGCATAGATGTTGTTTGTTAAACAATATGATTACATACAAAATTCGTTGGTGTTAAGTCGTAAACTAAAATACCTTACACTACATTATTTTGTTATGGAATTACGACGAAGACCTATTTCTATCTGCCCTATTAATATATAGGGTCAAAACTCCCCAAATGGTTTGATGTTTTTATTTTTGTCAGTTCACTTGGATTCGATTTGTATTGGATTGGATTAGAAGTTCATAATGCTCAGTGTAAAGGGCTTATAGAACAAAATAGTAGTACATAAAAAACACAGTAGGTATATTATATTTACGTGCAATTTAAAATATTCGTTTCTTTTTTTCTGTAAAACCAGAGCCGCCAGTGGCGCGCTTCAACAACCGTCGCAAGTCGGTGTTCGCGGAGACTTACGACCCTGAGGAGGATGATTCCGATGAGGGCGCCCCGGCGGTGTTCCCCAAGTCTGATGCCCAGCGCGCTCGTCTCGCCGAAGCCGTCAGGAGCATATTGCTCTTCCGCTCCTTAGATGCTCAGCAGATGCAACAGGTCAGTTAATATTTTTATCTACATGCATATTTCGATTCGATTTTCACTTTTAGAGGACTGAAGTAAGTCAGGTAAGTTTTAAATACAGTGTAATCGTTGATAAAATGTTTTCTAACCAGTTTTACAACTTTTTATTGAGGAAATCGTATTTGGTTTAAATATTGAATGAAATGTGGTAGCAGTTTTCCAATAGTATAATATATTTGAAATTTAGATTATGAATTAAGATTTTCGTTTCTGGAATGACTGTGTTCTTGTCCTCGATTGTCGATTGTCTTGAACAATTTTGATGGTGGCAGTATTATGTCGGAGGAGGACGTCATCACCGCTGCACCTCTTTCTGTCATAAAGCAGCAGTGTGAGAACTGCTGTGTTTCGGTTTTAAGGGTGTAGTTAGGCAGAAGACACTGGATAGGAGGCATTCTAACTTAGTCCTCAGGAGTAGCAACGCATCCACATACAACCTCAGATAGGGCCTCCGTCCTAGTTGAGGTTTGATGTGGATGTCCATGTGATGTAGTGACCACTTAACATCGGGTTACGTGCATGCCCGTTTGCTATTCTGTTAATTAAAAATTATTAAGAAGGTATTCTTGTTAAAATCATCTTATTAGATTAAATTCAAACTATAAATGCAGTTTTCACTGCATTAAATTAAAATGTTCGTGTAAACCGCGACCGAATTTATACGCCCGTATTGACGAAATAGTTTATCAATCGTTGATATCATGATTTTGTTGCGTTAATGTTTATCAGTGATCTTCATTAATGTGACCGACACTTTCCACTTTTTAGTTTGCCGTGTTGTAAAAACTGCAAGAGTTTCCTTGAAAACTAACCGAACAGTTTAGCAAACGGCTCTTAATTATTAACCGCCGATCTCAATTTATACTCAAGCTATTTTCCGATCACGTTTCCGACAAAACGTTCTGAATTTTACGTTTGACGTTCCGACCACTTCATTGATCCATACTATGGACGTATCAGCAAATTATTACACACTAGCTGTGCCTCGCGGTTTCACCCGCGTTAGACATAGGTATCGCGGACATTTTTATAGATATTGATGTCCTCTATAAAACTGTAGTACATTAGTAACTGTAGTACTTTGCTCTATTGTCAGTAATTTTCACAGCGTACGCGATATAAGGACTTTTTTGGTACTTTTTTCACACGTTGGGTTACATTGTCGAAATTTTC
>DWKW01002016.1:0-11615 GCA_018250115.1 Doberes anticus
TTCCTGAGATTAGCGCGTTCAAACAAACAAACAAACAAACAAACTCTTCAGCTTTATATATTAGTATAGATAATAAACTGCATGTTAGGATGTCGGTCTGTTGGCGCTCGGCCGAGCGACGATATCGCATGCGATGCCGTCGAGCGCTACTAGTCGCGGTCGCATCGCGCCGAGAGCCCATTGTAATGTTCCACTGTTTAAAAACACAATGGCTCCCCGGCCGATCAAGATTTTAACGTCTTTTGTTAATTTTTTTCTGCGCCACCTAGGCTGGTGTCCGCCTTGACCATGTCACCGTACTATACTATAGGCGCTTTATGAAGTGAAATGAATATATTAGTAGAACATATTCCTTGCTTATTCATTTTGTATATATCTTCTATTTAAAATGGATGGCACAGGCATTGGTAGTGGTTGTACAGGTGGTGATGACTGCGGCGGTGGTTAGTGGAGCGCGGCGGTGGCCGCGGTGGTGTCAGGTGTCGCTCCCACGCGCCTTCATAACATATACCTATTATTATGAATTGTTATTTACAAGAGAAGTTCACAAAAGATATTTATTTAGCTGCCATGTGGCATCCTTGGATCCGTTGTGTAAAGTGGCCCTGGGCACGGCCTCGCGCGGAACTTTACTGCCCCTGTCGGCGGCAGGTACCACCGTATGCGTCGCGCCGTCAACACACATTCTGTTGGTTCGTGGTAACACTACACCTGAAACAAGTACAAATGGCCTCGCGCCCCGACAATAAATAACGATTGGCGCTTGGTATTTCTGCGATAGCCTCTGCGCTACAAGCGTGCGTTTTAATATATTGTAGAAAACAAAGTACGATTTAGACGATTCACCTGCGCTTAACGGAGTATCCAAAGTACTTAGTTCTCAGTTTATATAAAATGCTGGCTTTTGAACTGGCTCTGGTTACTGTTGGTTAATTGTAACCAGAACGGGTAAGAGATAACGTTTAGATAATTATACAAGTTAGCAAATATTTCAAGAATTTTTTTTAGTTTGAGACCTTTTTTTGACTGAGTGTACATTCATTCAAACGATAATTTATAATTTTAAATATTGCATATGTATTCAACTTTTTTTGTTCCCATATTCATAATCTTCCCATACTAATAAATTATTTTTCTGTTTATGTACATACATGTTGAAATAACTGATCGGTTTACCTGTAGTCGGGTAAACAATAAATAACAATTACGAAATTTTCTTTCCATTACTTTCCAACTAGACTTGCCGCAACCATGCCTATTTTTTGTTATAACCGCGTACTTAACTGCGTGTCGAAATCAATCTTGACCAGTTTTTATTGTCATCTGTCCGATTATCGTCCAGTACAAATAGAGATTAAAAAGCGTCATGATAAGTAGCGGTGACGTTTACATGCTCTCGTTAGACATACCAGTTTGGCGGGCGGAGCGGCGGCGGCGGCGGCGGGCAGCAAAAACTGTCAATGTCTTTATCGAGCCAGCGGCCGCGTGTCCGCAATCCGCTGTGCGCTCCACATCGCCCTCCGTCGCCCTGCAGCGTCCCACATCGTCCCTCTTACTGCCTTGTATCAACCCTCTATAAACAATCAGGAATGTAATAAACATTGCGCAAGGAGTTAATTCCGACAGCGACAAAGAGAAGAGACCTTTAAATAAAATTTTAAGGTAATCTATAAAAAAAATTAACTACAGCAATACTTTAAGGGTATAAGTAAGAATGATTAAATCAAACCAAATATTACCATCTCAGTATGTTATATACCCGTATGAAGGATACGAAATGTTCCCAAATCTCTCTCATAAATAGAGGGATCGTTGATAAATCTGAGGTCGGAGATTTACTGTACTAGTGTTTGGGCCCGAGCGAGGCTCGTACAGTGGACGACGCTCGTTACCGCGCGCTCCTAATGTTAGGAATAATTGCGATTTATAAGACTCGCAACTGTCGCGAGTGCGTTCACGCCACATTAGCCGCGCATGCAAATAGAATCCGAACCACCTCTTTGATAAATGTGAAAAGTTGAGTAACATTTGTGGAACACTGAACGTTGACCATCATCGTCAGTTTACTGCTATCCCTGCTGGTTTATTATCTGAAATGAAAAATCATATTGTGTGCAGTGTGCAGGCGTATTGCTATCTTTGTGAACGTGACGGTAGACTTTCAGAAATTTTGGTTTTTCTTATGGTATTTTCCATTGCACTTATTAATTATTATTAAAATTTATTGGACGACCTAAACCTACGGGACGGGACATGCCGGCCTGCCATTCGGAAGGTTCTGGGGTCGTTTCCAAGCAGAAGTTTTAATAACAAATTTAGATTTCTATTTTTGGTCTGAGTGTATGAGTTATCGTGTTTGCGAGTGTGCTCGGCATCCAGGACACGGGGAATCCTGGTGTGAAGCGTTAAAAAAAATCGCGACGTTCAAAAGTTAAAGGTGTGAGTCCAAACCACTGTATGGTAAAATGACTAAAACAGATGATTAACTAGAATAAACAAGGAAACTTATCGGGCGTCGATCACCCGTGTCGTAGGCGCTGGCTCGGGCTGGCTGCCAGTCACATTGGCGGCGAGATGCGAGATGCGCCCGAGATAGCGCTCACTGCCTCTGCGCTCCGCACGCGCGCTGCTGCTCGCTCCTCGCCACTGTCTCACAATTTTTATTTTGTTTAGAATTTACTGAAGGCATGGTAACAGCTTATATACTACTAAATACCTAATATAATAGATATTGATTGGTAGATAGACAATCAGAAAGCTCACCGGTTTGAAATCTTGTGTTCTAGTGGATCCGGGTTTTGAATCCCAATATGAGCCTCTGATTGTTATGAGCCTCTATTTTTTCAAAGTTATGTGAAAATAAAAAACTGATTGTCACTTGCTTTGTGGTAAAGGAAGATGTGGCGAGGAAACATTCTAAAAGGTGAAAAATATGAAATGCGTACTTCACCCGCATGGTGGATTATGGCCGACATACTCTTCATCTCTGAGAGACCCATTAGTTACACCCACTGGGTTTATGATCACGGAAGAATATTAATAGGTAAAAATTAGGATTTTCACAATGTAAAGCGTGTTATCAGAGAAAGTGTTCATCATCTCAATCAATGTGAACGTTCCCACCGCTTTCGGTTGCGCGTGTGTTACGACGTGGCTGTTGTGGCCTTCATATTTACAATAATAAAGTTTAAACTGCATCTATTAGATTAGTTACTGCGAATCTGTATAACACAACAACTCTATAATATCAAGGAACAGCCTCAGATCTTCAGATTGTTAGATCTTTAGGTTGTGCGTGGTGTATGTAAATGTGGATGTCCATGTCCATCACTCAACATCAGGTGGCCTGCAAGTTCGCTTGCTACTGCATCCATATAGAAAATAAATTGTAGAGCTAACCCTTAACATATTTATGAACATATCGTCTCTAATAATAATGTCGTAATTTTTTTAATTCCTGGGCACATCACTGTTATTTCCTGTATGGAAATGTATTCCCTAAGCTTGTTTAATACATACATATAAGACAGGCTTTACTAAATCAAAGCGAATTTGCAGTAATCGCGACATTATATACACAATGAAATAATTCAAAATTAGCATCCACACGGCCTGACGTACAAATATATATGTGATTTTGTGAATAATACGTCGACTCCGCGCCGCATCGTACGCTTATAGTGCCAGCTTCCCTGCTCTGGGCCGGAACCAGTCCCGCGGCCCATCCACGCATGAATGGCTCCACGTGTGGTGGCTTAAGTAACTATGATTACGGATTGCGTTACTTTTAGGATTCCGCACTTCAAAAATAAAATCGGAACCCTTATAGGATCATTTCGTTATCCTTCTGTCTGTCTGTTTGTTTTTCTGTCAGTCAAGAACTTTTTTCTCAGGAAGGCGTGTAGGAATCGAGTCGAAACTCTTATCAAATACTTAGGTGTACCTTAGTGCTGTAAAATAATAAAGCCTTTAAGGTAATGCTATTAAAAAATACGCACATTTATATCGCATATTCAAAAAGTCGCACTAGTTCGTTTTTTGTCTCTTAACTTCTTGTATTTCTTATTGAGAATTTATTGCTACTTTTCAACTCGATAATATGTCACGGGTCACCACAGCCTACATCCTTGATACCTTAACAACTCAAACATTGATGACGGTTGTAGATAACTTGCTACATCCGACTTAAATAACCAAATATAATGATATCACTATGAGTGTATTTAGCTCTACAGTGCACGTCGTTTTAGTGGAGATTGCAACGAAATCGAGTTACTATCCTCCAAGTTATTTACATGTAGATTGTGACGGTCCGGCTCGGCAGAAGATCCCGACGCTGCGAACGGCTTCCAAATGCGGAGTCGGTCGGTGCGCCTTCCGCGAAACGTCGCGCTCTCACCGGCGGCCGGCGGCCGGCCGCGTGCTCCAGTGCGCTCTGTCGCTGCGTCGGCGCGCTCGCGGACAGCCGTACCCTCGATAGCCGCCCGGCCGCCGGCCCACACGTTTCCTTCGTTGACGTCGCGACTTTTCCCGCGCCCTCTAGTCTACCCGATTATATCGACCGGTAGAACCTTCGACTTCGATATAAAGAAGGCGAGCTGGATTGCTAAAAAAAAATACTTATGTGAGTTCGAAAAAAACAGTGTTCGGGCTGAGTGCGACTCGAAGACTGAGTGAGCGAGCGGTGACCGATGCCGATGCCGGAAAGTTACGCCGAATTGTCACAAAAAGCTTTTCGTGCGGCATTCCACGCGAGCCCTCGCCCGTCTGCTCTCCCCGATGTTCATGTTGATTTTTGTCTTCGGACCTGTCTCTCGGTGCGGTGATCGTTCTGTTGACAGCGGGCGCCTAATGAAAGGGAGCACGTGAGCGATATATGCGTGTGTTGCGATACGTACGTATCTCTGTGTTGGCATCACGTTGGACCGATTGTCTGGTTCGGCGTCATAAGCTCACCGTTTCTGCAGACTCACCGCCCCTAATGACGCAGTGTTTGTCTTCAGCCCGTTAACATTACTGCTTCCCTAATACCGTTATTGCTTGTTACAGGTCGGACGCGACGAGACGACGTTATTGATTGAATTGTGTTATTCTTACTTTGACCGTCTGAAGAAAAAAATCTGAACTCACCAATGCCAATCATATTGTTCAAAAGTTGTGTGGGAGTGAGTCACTTTGATTGTATTTGTGAAACAATAACAATAAAATCATAGAAGGCAAAATAATAATCAGTTTCCGGTCACATTACTTGTAGGTATATGACGGTGGGAATTTTTGGAGTAGGGAAATCTATTTACAGAAAACTCACCGAGTCTGAACCATAATATAATATAGGGGGCTAAAATGTGAGGAATATATAATAAAGTCATTTTTATGTTAAAGGAGTGTGCAACGCATACTGACTGCCTGATGTTATTGCAGCCCATGGACGTCTGAGCCTGGACGTCCTACCTTATATCGTACATAGAATTAGACGCGTTGCCACTCCTGAGGACTAGCACACCCTTTAGAGCGGAACACGGCAGTACAAGTATTGCTGGTTTATGATTGAGATAGCGATGGACATTTGACACATCAAGAATTTTATAAAAAAAACTAGAAACATGCACCATCGAGTGAGCAATAGCGGATAAAATTAATTAACGATTACTTTAAAATAAAAATTAAATATTTTTGGAAGGCTGTTTGGCTACATTATAAGAGTATAGTAACTGCAGGGCACCGTAATCATATCGGATTATTCTATTTCAAGTCATACAAAACCCAAGTCGGAGAAAGAGAGACAGAGCAAGAAGTTCGGGGCGTGTTTATGATGTCAGTAGCGTGTGAGGAGCGGCATGCGGGCGGGCAGTGAGCGGCGGCGGCGGCGTGGGCGGCGGCCATGCGCGCGGCATGCTGCTGCCGGACCAGCTATACGAGCGCGCCGCGCCGCCGCCCGCCCCGCTGCACGCGCTTCTCCGCGCTCATCGCGTGCGCCCCGACTTCTTCTGCGCCTACCGTGCGCGAAAACACGTGCACAACGGGACCCCGCACAGGTATGCACGGTTAGATACATATTACACAAACACAATAGACAACTCTTAGCGTCTCCTACATTATTACGAGGCTGACCTTGTTTTTTATGTAAGCAGAACGGCAGCAGAAGCGGTAGCGGAGACGGTCGCGGACGGCGGCTGCGGGGCGGGCGGCGGCAGTGCGGCGGGCGGGCGTCGACGCGGCCGCAGGCGCACGCGGTGTGCACACCCCACATGTGAGTAATGTCTCTTCGATTAACAATTTTATTTCGCTTTATTATTAACTAGGTTTCGCCTGCGACTTCATCCGCGTAGATATTACCCACAGGTGATCCATCAATCATCGCACTTTCATAGTAAATTCCATCCCTCTTTTCATTCTCTTTAGGGATGATTTCTGTGATCAAAACAATTCTATGTTTTGTATCCTTCCCTGGGACTTTGACTATCTCAATACCAATTAGTTTTTTATGCAAACAGAATAGCAAACGAGCATGCACACCACCTGATCTTAAGTGGTCACTGCAGCCCATGCACAGCCACATCAAACCTCAAGTAGGACTGGTGGTGGTAGAGCCCTATGTCGACGGCACCACCGCTTCATCTATTTCTAATGTAACTGTTATATTATTGTAAAGTTTAATTAAAATCCATTAAAGAGTTAAAAATCCATTAAGCACTTTGGAGGGATAAAATTTCACAGGAATTGAAGAAAAAAATTTAATATAAAAATGTATTTCAAAAAAGGAGGTATCTTTTATTTTACATACACATATGTTGTACATGTGTAAAAAAATTACATTTTCTCTTTTCAGATTACTGTTATTAAATAAGAGTACCCTTTTTACCATGGTCCAATTTTTTTTATGATCATTTGCAAAAACAAGAGTGCGGCAAATTTGGAAGCCGCACGGGGTGCTAGTGACCTATGTTACACCTCTGAGTAATGTGGATGCATTGCATACAACTTCAGATAGAAATTCCTAGTTGAGGTCTGACGTGGATGTCCATATGCTGCAGTGACCACTTAACATCGGACAGCCTGCATAGTCGTTCGATATACAATAATAATAAACTTACCAGAATAAGTCCGTTTATTATATCGTTTCCTAATCATTCTATTGCTAACACTACACTTAGGCCACTTATGAGGATATGTAGATTCGTTAAACGCGAAAAAGTAGATTTAAATATGATGTTATACCTGAACGCTCGTAATTAAGGATCTTCCTACTTCTATGGCTATTGTCACAAGGGTAAAGGGTCCCCGAGAGCTATAAATCGAAACGAAGCCCATATCAATTGCATCCAAAAGTTTTATTTGGTATTGGAAGTATCGATTCATTCCGTACCACATTCTATGTTAAACATTAGTGCGACGCTCTGTAGATTATTCCAGAGTGTGAACTCGTATGTCATTAAAACCAGAAACTGTTTATTGTCAGTGATTGAATATTATGGGTTTGCGTACTGTTGGCGCTGCTCTGCGCCACTCTGCCTCGCCGTCACTCGTAATCACCTATTCATCATATTGACACTTCGGCGCACAACCGTTAAACGCCTCAAATGCCACTTGATCATTAACAAAGCGCGCTCGGTCACTACTCGTACTTTCCCTGGACGTCTCGCACCAATGCATTACATACGTTTATTGCCGTAAGCCACATAATTGACAAAATATTTTTTATAAATTTGTACGTATTTAAAAGATCAAATCGTATGTAAAATATGTACGTACCAGATTTTTCCTCCTGTCTGTGTAAAAAAAGTTGCCCGAAACATTTCAAAAATCGGGAAACCTGAATATGCTACCATAGATATCTATGGTATTTTTGTATGAACTAGGCCATAACTCATAGTTCGAACGTTGGTTATGCATAATTATTTTTTCAATCTTTATGGTTCTAGAAAAGCTTAGTTGAATAGGTAATGTCCCTGTTGACTCGTCACCGCGCACCTCATACCGCTAAAGCTAAGAAATTTTACGTTTGGAGAGCATGTTGATTTTATATTCTAGAGGTCATTTACAAAGGGATTCCTTGAAATTCAACTCTTAAATTACTTCAAACTCGGTACCTATGGTCTTCTACACAATTAATAATACGACGAGTCTTTTCGTATTTTTTGAATTTCTACCCCTAAGAGTCAGGGGGGCGTGGCATCTTTATAAAGCTGGAGAGTCGTTTAAACGCGCTAATCTCAGGAAATAACAATTCGATGTGCAGTATTATTGATTTTTGTTATGGGACAGGTTACAATGTAAGTTGTTATAAAAATGATTATTACCTCTTTATTCCTGCTATGGAAGGGCACACAATATCAATAATTTTTTCTCGTGACTCCTGTCCATAGTTTTCATTTATTATATAGAATTAAGTGAGTAGCCCAGGGCATAAGAATTCCGACCTCCCGACCGACGGCTCGAACTTCGAATTCCCGGCAGGTACCTCAAATTTTTCGAAATGGTGGTTGTATCAGAACTTAATTATCACTTGCTATAACGGTGACGGAAAACATCGTGAGAAAACCTGCATGCCTGAGCGTTCTCAATTATGTTCTCAAAAGGGGGCACGTGAAGTCCGCCAATCCGCACTTGGCCAGCGTTATGGATGTTATGGACGAAAATATCTGTGCCCAACGATGGGACACTAACGAGTTGATGACATAATATAGACTTAACTTTAATGATTTTAAATGCTGTTATCTTTATGCCGTTTGATTCCTAGAGCTGTAACACGATTATAAAGTCAATAGAAAAAGCAAACCCTTGCAAGTGGAAGGTTTAACAACAACGTTATCTAATCTCCTTACGAATATAAAATATAGCACCGGCATAGAACAGTCAAGGACAATGACTTTTATCACTATCGTAGTAGTAGTAAATACACGTTAAATTAATTTAATTACGAAGAAGTTTTTCTAATGTACTGCATGGACTTAGAGCAGATTGCTTATCAGCATAGGTCGGACAGCGCGAACGCGCGACGTCTTCGTGCACCTTCGGGCGCGCATTAAATCCGCGCTGCCCACGCAATTCCCGCTCGAGTGCACGTAAGCCAGGAGTGGAGTGTTAACAACAAAAAAACTGCTTATCAATACTAGTGCAGGGGTTTATTGACTACAGAACTACTTAACATGTAGTTTCAATCTTATTTTTTTACCTGCAACAAGTTTTTCGGCTTATAGCAATATGGTAAATATAGACCGAAGCCATTAATTTATTTTACAGTTTAGTTCTACATAAATTCATTGTCGACTCATATACTAGATCGTCGTGTATCATAGTGTAGTGTTACAGCTTAGTCTTGTACTATGGTATGTTTCCATGGCGGGCCCACTGTCGAACGCGGCAACTTGTAAAACCTAACTGTTAACTAGACTCTTGTGAGAATGTCGATGTTATAACTATAAATAAGACTTGTCCGTTTGAAAAGCTGTAGTAAGCGATACCTGCAAAGCGATCGATTTATTTGTTTTTCATGGAACGATCGTGAACAAATACGGCGATAGACGCAGAGAGTGTAAGAATTATTAGATTTTCTTCGCGCGCCGGCACATGTTTCGCTTGTGACCATGTGTTGTCTGAATGTTTTCCCAGCTAATAGATTGCTGCACCACTTTTTTCGTGTACGAGTACTTCGATTAATAATTTATAGTTCGCCTCGCAGTATGGTCGGAGATAAATTAAAAGTGATTTTAATTAAGTGTTTTTAAACTCGTTGATGTCTTTAACATCGCTCGTTATAAAACATGCGAGTCGGTATAATAAAGCGTTGAACTTTTTAAAACCGAAATTATTCAACTCTTTTAAATACGTTGACTTAATAAGTTTCCGATAATAATTATCTTACTTGGAATCGGTTATTGAGAGTTTCGACTTATCTCAGGTTCATTCGGCGGTCATTCTGTCTAATTACGAGACAGCCGCAGAGTGGTGGCTCGCGTTTCGTTTATTTGGCGACCGCCAATGAGTCGAGGATAGTTTGAGCGCATTTAAATTCTCTGCAACGCGATAAGGTGAAGCGAACTTCACGCGAAGTGACCTGACCAGTGTTTAATTCTTTCTAAATTTAAAACAACGCGTACCATTACAGCATTATAATAATTATTTGTATTTAAATTGTAGAACGTCATATTGCGTGATCCGATGAAGAGAGAGGAGCAGGAGAACAGAACCTGAAAGAAAAACATGAAAAACATATGATTAACAATCACGTAAAATTACGTATTTCTCATTGGGTCAAATATCGGTGTTGTGTTATAGATAAATTTTACGGACGCAATATGGGGTCGATTGTAAACGTAAACTTTAGGCGTTAAACCAAAAAACCTAGTATTTAAATTCAATATGGAGCACCTAAGTTTCGCTTAGCGCAGTAATGTTAGTGTCTTTAAGTAAAATGACACACGTAGGTACTTCATTGACAAGAGCTTGTCTTCCAACAGTACGTTATTGTTCTGTTCACTCCCATGTTTTGTTAACTCCAAATTCTTCGAATAATACTCTCACTTTCTTGTTATCTAGTTTCTACTTCGCTGTATCGTGTCAACGTGCTAACTAGTCGTGTAAAGTGCTCCTATATATTCGCATCGCGGGCTACAGCCGAGTTTATTAATGTGTTATTAATTTTTACGCACAATTTGAATGATGGCCGTAGCGTGACATGGGTGCATTATCTCTGATATGCGTTACTTACGAGTATAACTGTGCGATGGAGTGACCGACCGCACGACCAGGCGGCCAGGCGGCCAGGAGCTAGGTGGCCAGGCGGCCAGGAGCTAGGCGGCCAGGCGGTCAGGCGGCTCACCGCGGCTCGGCGCGGACAGTGGCCCGCGCGCTTTACTTTTCGATCGAATTATTAATTTTTTATAAGTTCCGACGGTGTGGCGTAAAAGGATCGGACAGTGTAGATGTAGAGATGCTTGCAGTGTAATATCGTCTAAATGTTAAACAGTGTCTTACTTGATATTCTATGCTATTCACATTGTTTGCAAATTCTTGACGATAGTATTGGTAGCAAAAACTAGCTATTACAATAATGTAAAAAAGGTTACATTTTTGAACAAGTGTTAAGAACGAAATTTCCGCTGGGAAGTTGTGGATTTTATGAGTAAACATTACGTGGAAATTGAAAGATGTTCGCCTCCGCCGGTTTGTAGACTTTAAACTATAATCTGTAATTCTAATGAATTATAAACTAATTTCAGCTCTGCATTTACACAGATTTATAACAATATGATATTTGTACCTAAGTGTAGCATATTCAGATATCCAATCCCATGTGATATTTTATTCATTAAATTTAGCTACAACACCCTAATATCCCAGTGCTGGTTCTTTTCCCACAATTTCCGAAGGGCAATCCTGCTGCCCAAAACAACTGCAAAACTGCTGGGAAGTTTTAGAGAACCCCAACGTCTCTAATACGGCTTAACGCTTGTTGTCCGACGATGGAACTGTGACCGGCTACTTAACGTCTAACGTGCCCTGCAACAGAAGCTCGCACGACGAAGCCTCAGTTCCAGCGACGCTCGCGGTTACTTTTAACATTGGAGCTACTTAAGATAAGCCGCCTTTACATCTTCCATTTGCTCTCAGTT
>DWKW01002017.1:0-11614 GCA_018250115.1 Doberes anticus
GCTGCTTTACGGCAGAAATAGGTATAGCGGTGGTGCCGCCGCAGGCGAGCCTTCGACATAAGACTCTACCACCATCATTGTAATTTTATGTCGGGAAACAATTACAGGGTAAGTGATAAATTTGCGCTTTGTATACATCAAGCACAGTATATCAAGTGACGCCTAATGATTTATAAATACATATTACTATAACAGAATAGCAAATAAGACACAGGACAGACAGCATTGACTACTTAAGGCAGACATTAAGTGGTCAATGCATGCATGCAATGTCAATAGGCTTTCACGACCAACTGTAAATAGTATACGATATATTGCATAGACCTATATAAGTCCTACTGAGGACTCCGGTTGAACACATTTAGAGAAAAATGTGCGGAGTTTGTTTACCACCGTTCTAACAGAATCAGCAGTACTGCAGAGTAGAGTACTGGTTTCGCGACAGACTAGCCTTGGATATGAGGCTACTCGTTCTGGACAAAAGTTGATGTTACAGAGGGCTTTAAATAAAACAGATAATCACTTTTGAAAACATAGTTCGATTTCCCTTTAATAATAATAAAGAACAAACTTAACAGCGAATCTTATTCTTATACCATACCATACCAGTTATAATTAAATTGATAAATAATTGTTGTAAATGCAACTTAGATTGTAATAAAATTACAATAAGCATTCTTGTTTGTGTAAAAAGTCGTAATATATACAATGTCAATTATATAGTGACTGAAAAGTTAAGATCCTCGAATACATATTTTCTAGCCACCAGCGCCATCTAGCAGCGTTTTCCTAGATCATTATTGTATAATCGCGCGCCATCTATTGACAATACGCGCAATTACTGAATTTGTTATCTGTTACCGCATTGTTTCTCAGCTATCTTTATGTCGCGACCCGCGAAAAAGCCAGAGTTAAGCCAAGACTTTTTGCCTTGCGACACCGTCACTATAAAATTATTATATGTACATAGCGCGCTATTTTTCACTGGTTTTAACCTGCGGTGTACTTGCACGAACTTGTCAAATAACCCGCTTGCGCATCCCGTGGCACAATAAACGAATCTTTTGTACCTATTTATTGTATTTATTATTTTTCAACAGACAGCAATCCCCTTTAAAAATAAACTCGACACCCTCGTGGGTCGCGAACCCCGCATGAGAAACGATGTGTTAACGTATAGTTTTTACATTAACCTACGTTACTACCATATACTGCGTACGATCAATACCAAATATTTTCTGTACGTTCAAAGATGTCGCAACTTCGCAACAATCGATGACACATAATTAAATCGTACGTCTTCGCCGAAAACTTGACAATGGTTATAATTGATTTTAAAATTCATCTTAAAACAAAAACGTCAATAAAGAAATTGATACTTTTAACTATTTCAAAAATTATATTACTTTATACATAAAACTCACAATTAATGGGTCAATTAGCATTTGAAGAGTTACAACCTTTTAACCAAAACACAAGTATCTCTGCACAAAAAAATCTTCAGTGTATCATTATGGATATCCATAATTTATGGGATTCATATCCAGTGTGTCCAAATACATGACACATAAGAATACATCACATACATTACTTATATCACTACCTAAGATGTAGTACTTGCCAGGCGCGGTCGCAGCATGAAATTGGGGGAGAGATTTGAAGGTGCGATTTATGCAAAATTATATTAGTTACATTTTTCTGATTTAATTGTTTAGATAATTTAAGTAGGAAGTTGATATTTTTTTAATCTTCGTAAATTGACTATTTTATTAAGGTT
The DNA here is from genome assembly GCA_018250115.1 of Doberes anticus. Taxonomy (NCBI): domain Eukaryota; kingdom Metazoa; phylum Arthropoda; class Insecta; order Lepidoptera; family Hesperiidae; genus Doberes; species Doberes anticus. Next base: position 1,778 of record DWKW01002017.1, read on the forward strand.
TTGCAATTTGACAATAAAAAATTTGGGAGCGGGGGTTATGACCATGTGACCCCCCCTCCCTTAGAACCGCGCCTGGTACTTGCAGCGTAGCCTGGTACTTGTAGCTAGGGACACGGGCCTCACAGGTGGCTGCCAAGGGTGTAAACCTCTAGAGGAGGCACTTATAAACTCAATGAGACAAGTACACATTCAAATACTCGGAACATAAGTTTTGTTGGGCGCAGGATTCTAAACTTGCCCTCATTAACTAAGCCACGATACCAAGTACTTGGTAGGGCTCTCAGCCCTGTAACAGGCTGATTTATACAACAGGAGGTTAGAGATAATAAGCACGCTGAGCATAATTTTAAAGATTATGACAACAAGATTAATTATTTTCAGATATTAGTAATTATATATAATTCAATTCATTTAATGTTCATGTTTTATTAGATTTTTGATTATGGACAATTTTAATTGAGTTTCATTTAATATTTATTATTATGTTTGATCATTTATTTTGTTAGCTGCTGTTTGCTCCTATAATTGAAATGACACTAGTCCTATTGTCTTTCATATTTGAATGTTTTAGTTTTTTCTTCTTGTTCTTCTTGTGTAAACCCAGACACTGCACACAGCATCCCCAATTTCATACTTCAGTCGCTGTATTAAACTACATGGAATTCATTGTATTTTTCATAGAAATTGATATTAACCTACCAATGCTTGCCATCAATCATCTTTATCGGTACATATCATAGCATTGGTAGCATTGATGCTAGCAACCAGCTTCTCGATGCCCAAGTTGGTCCAGTCCTGTGTGATGTCATCAAGATAGTTGTCAAAGTCTACGAGGTTAAGGTAAACTTCACTTTGCAGCAAATTTGACACTGTCTCGAGGACATAAGGACTTTCTGCAAACATTAAATAGTGAAAAATTGGTTTCCATATTATAATAATGTTGTGTAATGTAATAAAATATAACTAGATTATTGCCTGCAACTTAAAAAAAAAATAACAAAAACTACATCAAACCTCAAATTAGACGTCCTATCTAAGGTTGTATGTGGATGCGCTGCTCCTCATCTTCAAGGACTAAGTTGCAATGGCACCTGTCCATTGCATTTGAGACAGCTTAACAGACAGTACAGCCTTTGCTCTACTACATTATCATCAGAACAAACAATAATTACAGTCCCATTACTGTCACTCTGCTGGAAACTGACTTCCTCTGAGAGATGAGAGGAATTTAGATCATAGTGCATCTTGCTGGCTAAGTGTGGATAGGCACGCTTCACATAGATTTTTAAACATTAAGAAGAACTCTGAGATATGCAAGTTTCTTATATGAAGCTATTACACACATAACTTGAAAACCCACTGGAGTAGGTGGCTTAGCTAAGGAACAACTTATGGTTCAAATACTAACTAATAGTTAACAGCAGCTGGGAGGATACTTCATACTCATATCCACACATAAGGATTTTCTGTGTTGTGGGTGTCATGGAGACACACAGGAACAAGCACACAGAAACACCCAGACCAAGTACAGATATCTAAACTCATTAAAATTTCTGCCCCATTAGGAATTGAACCCAGGACCCTCCGAAAGGCAGACCACATTTTGACTACGGTGCCACACAGGTCATCAAGTAAATATAACTACTAGTTAAAATATAATTAATAATATACTTACGGAATAAAACCTTACTGGTCTCCTTGAGTCTCCATTTGCCTTCATGGAACTTGTGTAACTTCATGGCAGGTGTGTCTAAATGCTGCGATAATTTTTTGTTATCCACCTAGAAATAACAGATTATTTATTATACTGATTAATTTGCATAATTTACCTGAAACTGCTACTGTATCAATTGAGCGTGGGAATTTGATGGTGGTACAGTCTTAACTCTACCACAAGCCTTTGACATAAGTGTCGAAGGTACCACTGCTGCCACTATTACTATTGTAACATACCGTTAAGTCATACAAGTCAGAATGTCTCTTGTCCAGTGTTGTCTGCCTAACTACGCCCTTCAAACCGAAATACAGCAGTTCTCACACTGCTGCTTTACGGCAGAAATAGGTGGTGGTAACACTTTTGCAGTAAAACTTGAATAGGTGATCTTTAGGAGATTGGAGAGTATAAAACATAAGCTAGATGACTACACAGTGTTGACTTCAACACACTTACCACAATAAAGACAGCTCCGGGAAAGTGTTCTGCAATCTTATCAGCTATCTTCTGTCCAGGGCATTTTTCTACTGTGTTGTCTTTCAAGTTTTCACATGCTGCATAGTAGCCAACTATCATGCGATTATCCGCTTGGGCTACTGCATCTATCTGTAAATATTTAGATAGATATGATATAACTGTTTTTCACCACACTTCATTTTCATCCAGCTATGACATGGAGAGCTTCAAGAACAGTATAAAACTAGACTTTCAAGACCACCAACAAACTTGTGATGAGATGATGATGACCACTTACCATCAGGCAGCCTGTATGACCTAGCAGACATCTCATCTATAGTCTTAAGCTCATTAAGTTGCTTCATAACAAGTTATCGTTATCACTTATTATCACACTATTAGGATGACAATGAAGATCTTAAAATTCCTCATAATTTATTCTAACAAAAGCAAAACCTTTGTCACAATGAACGTTATGAAATGAAAGACAGTATAGCCTTCTGCCAAAGGTACTGCTAAACCACTGCACTAATATTTGTCTTCAAGAATCAGTGCACTGCTGTGTTCTGGTTTGATGACAACATTTGATGAATTGACAGACTTCACTTAATAATGAAGCATTCAAATTTAGTCCTCAAGTAGCAAAGCATCTCATTACGTCCAAAGAGAAGGATGGACGTACCATGGACTGCAATGACCACCAAATAAAGGTCGTTTGCATGCGTCGTCGTCGTTTCTCCAACATAAATACCTGTGTAAATATGTACCTGGGTCAATGCAATTTCCGCCATGGGGGAGAGGTAGTGGCTGTGGTGGAAGAGAGGCACCGCATCCACGATGTCTAGATCCTGGTTCTTAACTCCATCTTGGATTTTAGATGCGTCCGCTAACAACACTCCGTTTACGGCACAGTAAGGATATTTAGCTGTGTGCAGAATTATCTTCGCATATGCACTAGTCTCCAGCGACACTTCAGCCATTTTATTCAATACAAATAGTTATTATTCAGACGAACTGCTTTCAATTAAGATTCGATGACAGAACATCTACGAAATTCATTAGCGATTCAGCATATTTCGAAGCACGACCGAGGCACCCTGGGAATTCAACAGCTGTCAAATTGGGTCTATCTAATAGATAGTATCTATGGTGAAGAGCCACAGAGTACATTTGTTTAAATGTGTGTTTGGTAGTATTCCCAAATAATTTTAAGATCAATTTATTACATTACCTATTAACCTTTTTCCTGCTTGACTTTGCTTGAATTCTTTGATATTCTGTTCAAAAGTAAAAACGTACAAAATTTCTCGTATGCTAAAAATCCATCAGTTACCTTTTCATACAGTAAAACTATCTGATACTAGGTATTTGTTGGGCATGTGTTTATAGCGTTATGATTAACAAGTACCTAAATACCAAAACGAAAATGAAACGCAGATTTGATTTGACATATTCTGAAGTAAATATTGTCAATATTGACCCCCGTTGTCAAATGTCAGTCAGCTGACATTCTGAAGTTGTAAGTTGATCAATAACAAAGTATGAGTTGGTTTTGTATAAAATCCCTGTAATTCATATTAATTTTACTTTCATTTTGTTGATTGATCAAAAATGGAGAAGTATGACACTTCGCAGCTGACAGAATTTCCTCGTTTCGAGTCAGAGTCCTATCAGAGCGGAGTCTCGACCTTCTTCAACAAACTGTGGAAGTTTCCCATATTTTCCCCTAACGAGGGTGAGATTGCGGAGAGTAAGCCCTCTGAGAAGCAAGCGGAGACCCAAAAAAGTGAGCAGACGAAGACCGACTACGACGACGGCAAAGCAGAACCAGCGAGCTATGCCGTCGAGTTTGAAGGACGCAGCTTGCCAAATGTCCTTAGAAGAATCAGCAGTCTCGTTGCTTTAGGTTCCGGGGTGAGATGAAAATTAATTGCATAGTAATGATAATAATATTTATTTAAATCAGATAAAGTCCACATCTTAATTAGTATTGCAAATGGCAGTATTCATTGTGTTAGTAACCTGAATCAACAAAAAAAATCTGAATCTAAGAATCAAATGACGAAACACTGAAAACTGTAACACTGAAAAGACCCACATGGATCATATAAATGGTCCTGTACTGTTTTAACTGTACCTGTGTTTTACTGTTCCACACAGGCACAGGACCCCATCCCATCTCCCATTGGTGATGAGATTTTTCACGACTAAGTCTCACTTGAAATTTTTCAATGCATATTTTTTGCATAAATACATTAAAACGTCCTAGATTCTGTTGGATTTATTAAAAAAAACATAATTTGCTTTGTTGTTTTCATTTTAGACTAGTTAGGACTAGTATTAAATATATAAAAATATCTATGGACCTAGAGTAGTAATTTATACCTTTAATTGCAGAAAAAAAATATGTGACATTAGTAGTATTCCCCCCTCTCCCCCATGTGAGATTGGGTGAGATTTTTCTCTTGAGATCTCCCCTAAACACGTCATGTAATTAATAAGGGCATCTATTAATTTTACTCACAGTATTTACTTTAATATAAGGGGTTTTTTGATGGAATTCTGCAATGTTGGAGTAGCAAATAAGTATGTAGATCACCTGGAGTTAAGTAGCCCCTGCAGACTTTGGATATTGTCTAACAATCACATTTAGTACTCTGATCTGATCGAAGTTTGTTGAACTTAGGACTAAGTCGGAAATCCTTATGTTTTCTGAATAACCTGCAAGCTGGCACTGTCAGTACTTTACGTTTACAGCATAAACAGCTGTAGACATAGTTTAGCTGCAGTACTCAATATGTTAGTTTTAACCCTAACCCATAACCCTAGAAGGTATGGTCTAAAAAGCACACTGGTGTAGAAATAGCCTATTCACCCTATTTTTAATAAAGGCCTGAATTTGTTATTGTTTTAAATAATGGTGCCGTGGTTAACGTGTAGTCTACCATTCGGAGGGTCCTGGGTCGATTCCCAGTGTTTCTGGGTGTTTGTGTGCTTGTTTCTGTGTGCGTCCATGGTAAGGTTAAACCCTACTGTAGGGCTATGAGTGTGAAACGTTATTTATTTATTTATCGTTATTTATTGTGCAGTGTGGTACACTGCACAATTAATAAGAGATATACAGCACAAGTATCACTTGCACTCGCACAAGCGAGTAAGTCCCCGGGCGATTACAAAGCGTTTGCTGAGTGCAGAGCGAAAGTGAAGGCTGACATCGCGCTCGCTCATGATAGGCATCGGGACCGCGTACAAAACCATCTTAAGATGGACCCTAAAGCCTTTTGGAATTTTATAAGGTCCAAAAAAGACAACGGTAAGCAGAATATATTGATCGAAGATGGGCGTACCCTATCGCGTCAAGAGTGTGTGGAAAGTTTCGCACGTTTTTTTCACTCTGTATACAAGCAGGAGCCAGCGCAACTGGACGTGACGGCGTGCAGTGCAACAGCGGGGAATGCTGCACGCGTACACTTGGTAGGCCTGACCAAGGCAGAGGTACGACGCGCACTAGTACGCCTGCCATCTAAGCGCTCTGTAGGGCCCGACGGCATCCCACCATTTATATTTAAAGACTGTCGTTTCGCGCTAGAGGAACCTTTATTGCATGTCTTTAATGTCTGTCTCGAGACTGCGACTTTTCCAGACCAGTGGAAGCTCACACGAGTGATACCAGTGCCGAAAGTGCGGGGAGGGACAGAACCTGGTGATTATAGGCCGGTGGCGCTGCTATGTACTCCAGCAAAGATATTCGAGTCGGCCATTCATCAGTCATTATATGCGCAAATGAAATCCCGGTTGTCTGATGCTCAATACGGTTTTCGTTCGGGACGAGGAACTGGGGGGAACTTGCTGCATCTGATGACACAGTTAGTGCCGGCTTTGGATGCTGGGCAGCAAGTAGATGTAGCCTATTTTGACTTCCGGAAGGCGTTCGACACAGTCGATAATGACATTCTTCTCGCAAAGCTAGCCGGCATGGGATGCACTCCCCATACCCTTACATTCTTAGCTAGCTATTTGAGAAATAGAAGTCAGTACGTTGATTGTGGCGGATGCCTTTCGGATGAATACCCAACCAGGTCAGGCGTCAGCCAAGGCAGCAATTTAGGACCACTGCAATTTATCGTAATGATAAATGATCTGCCGGATGTGGTTCAGGACTCAACATGCCTCCTATTTGCTGACGACCTAAAGCTGGTGCGCAGGATCGGCGACATCTCGGATCATACCAGGCTGCAGCGAGACATAGACAGGGTGGTAGAATGGAGTAACGCGAACAAGCTATATTTTAATGCAGCTAAATGTTCCGTGCTTTCGTTCAGCCGCTCTCGCAATCCACGCCACCACTTGTACCGCATTGAGGACAAACCGCTGCAACGTGTGACGGAGATTAAAGATTTAGGTAGGTAACTACCTGTAAGGTTAGCCTTAAGTCAGAAATAAATAAATAAATAAAATAAATAAATAAAATCTATTTCTTCCGTAAAGCAGTAAATGCCGTATTTCTGTTTGAAGGACTGGATAGGAAGGCAGTTCATCTTTGTCGTCAGGAGGAGCAACGCATCCACGCACGACCTCAGATAGGACTTCGTACCTACTTGAATAGATGTAAGATACACGAAATGGTGGTAGAGTCTTCTAACGAAGGCTTGCCTATGGCCGTACCACCACTACACCTATTTCTGCCGTAAATTAGCGTCAAGAGCATTGCTGTAATTCGGTTCGAAGAGTGAAGTTAGGCAGACTACACTGTATAGGAGGAGTTCCAATTTAGTCCCCAAGAGTTCGAAGTCCACATTTATGACGATGAACATAATCTAATGCTACTTAATGAACTATACATGGACTGTTCTATTTTCCTTCCCCTTACTCCTCGTCATAAATACTTATATTACGAGACTAATAGTTCAGAGTACGAGAGTAATGAGAACTATTAGGTTCTCGGTTATAGATAAGAATTCTTTGAAAATCCCGTTGAAGCTTTTACAAATATCTTTATCAAGTTAAATAAGAGCCGTTCAAATAATGAATTCAGTCTGCTGATTGACTGTGTATCTTAAATCTTATATCCAATTTGTATGGAGTTAATGAGTACCTAATTAAATCGGTACTTTACTGGAATTAGATAAGTTTACCGTATCAAGGATAAAAATTCAATTTATTTATTACGGGTAAGTAAGGCCAATTTCATTGTAATTAAATTACCTAATAGAATATTAAAAAGCAGTGCCACCTCAGTGGTTTAAAATCGTTGCTACTGCAACATTAGATCAGAGTTCGATTTCGTAATTACTAATAAAGTCATGTGCGTTTTAAAAAATAAAAATCACTTCCTTTTCTGTGAAGGAAAAAATCGTTACGAAACCAGCTTACTTGATAGTTCTCCATTAAGTTTTTAAAATACATGTGAAGTCCACCAATCCACATTTAGGCAGACTTAGTGGACTATGGATTTTGAACTAACATTTTCTCATGCCTGAGAGGAGACATGTCTCAACTGGCCAGAGGCCCTAATTGACATTTAGTTTAGTTTTAGTTTTGTCAATTTTTGCAATAAGCCTAATCAAATTTTGTAATATTCTATAGACCTATTAGCAGCGACCCTAGTGAAAATGTCGCGAACTAAATATTGGTCGTAATTCATATTTGAAAATGACTTATGACAATACAATATCATCAAAGTATGAAATAACGCGAAGTACGATTTGGTTTTTCGTAAACCATATGTTAGGGTTAGGAAGGCATAGTAACAGTAAGGGGTAGTTGATGATGTGTCACGTGTCATTTCCATCCAGTGGTATTTAGGATAGTGGACTAAAGCTTAGTACATAACTATATAATACTATACAAATACTACATAAAGTTCTAAATACCACAGGACATACTTCGTTCTATGTAGAATAATAATTAAATAAATAAATAACTCTTCACACTCACAGCCCCACAGTAGGTTTTTTAACCTGCGTCGTGGGTGCCATGGACGCACATAGAAACAAGCACACAAACACCCAGACCGGGTACAGGAATGTAAATTCATCATTCAAATTTCTGCCCCGCTGGGAATCGAACCCAGGACTCTCCGAACGGCAGTCCGCACATTGACCGCGGCGTCGTACTGAATTGAGTGTTTTGTATATAAATAACAGTACAAATGTTATGAAGTATAACGGTAACAGTAGTTATGAATCGTATAACGTCTGTCAATCCAAACCGTCCTTCAATCCGCGCCTTGCCAGCGTGATGGACTTTGACCTGTAACCTCTAATCTCTGAGAAGAGACACGTGCCCAGCAGTGGGACAGCAACGGGTTGATGATTATACTTTCGCTTATACTATTTCTGACATCGACTACTTTTCAAGTTTTCCGGACATCAACATGCGGAAGTAAAATTTTCATAAATAACTACTTATATACTATATATGTAGATATAATTCCTTGTAAAACATACTTGTAGTTTCAAAAGTGAACATATTACAAATAGAGACAAAGTTAGTGATCGTTTTTTGGCCATCCCACCCAGTACATAATACAAGTTACTGAGTACATAAGTTGTAATCGAAATGAGATAAATTGAGTAACGATGTCCTTTATCGACATCGTCGTAACGTTATTATTTATTGTTCACTGTCTGAACACTGACCTACGATGAGAAAGCTTCTCGACATATTGTGTAGTAAACAATTATACGGATTGGAGTAGAAGATTACATCTTATTTATAGGTTGTAGTGTCTTTGAACTTGAGTCGTGTCGTTCTCAAATCCTTTCAACGGTTTGAGAATATGATTTGTGTTTTTTTTATCTTAATAGGATATCCTCATACACATTCAACCTCGTACAAGACGGAAGTCTTATCAGAATATGTGAATGCATTGCTTGTACTGAGATCTAAGTTGAAATGCCTTCTATGCTGTGTATTTTACCTGAGCACATCCTTCAAACCGAAACGCAAAAGGGCTCACACTGCTGCTCTACCGCAGAAATAGATGTAGCTATTGTGCTGCTGCAAAGGAGTCTCACGGAACTGGATGAATATATGTACTACAAACTATATACTTCCAGGTATATACTTCAAATAATTCACGAAGCTGTTCCAATCCGGATTGATGGAGGTGCGTTAAGTGACTATCCATTATTTCGATATTGATCGGCAATAAAACCTCAGCTTTAATTACAAGTTTTAATTAATGCAATCTATAGATTGGTCGGTCCCGGATTCTCGTCCAGGATTCTAGTCTCCATTAAAATTATTGAGAAAAGCAAATGTACCTAGAAAGTTTTATTTCGTAACCAAACTCTTCAGATTAACGTAAAAACACCGTCATTAGGATTAATATTTAGGAATGTACGTGTTTTTTTTTTTTGTCAGAAATTCAATTATTTGAAATATGTATGTACTTAAATATTTATAATAGGACAGTTTCATCGACAACCCATTAGTGTTCCACTGATGGGTACGTTTATTCTCTCAGATATGAGAGAGTTCAGACCATAGTCCACCAAGCTGGCCAAGTCCGGATTTGCGGACATCACATGCCTTTGAGAGCGTTATGGAGAAGTCGCAGGCGGGCAGGTTTCCTCACGATGCAAGAGCAACAACATGATCTGATACTTAATCATAATTGAAAGCCTTAACTTAAAAAATACTAAATGAATGAATTTATTAAT
>DWKW01002018.1:0-11613 GCA_018250115.1 Doberes anticus
TATACAAACTGGTCCTTACAAATCTCCATTATTCATGGGAAAGATATTTGGCTGAATATCAATTAAGCGATTTCATTTGGGTTCAAGATTGGGATAGTGATAAATCTACTCACACAAATCTTAATGATGATCTTGGCAAAATTGGAAATGAACGATATCCTAAATACTCTGTGCATACACATTACTTGCAATTTAATTCAGCCGGTATAAAGGCCTGTGGACCAAATGGTGACATATGTGCGAATAATTATAATTTTGGGAAAACAAATGTTAATATAGACATAGACAATTATAATATCAAAAATAAATCTGAAACATTACTCGAGCAATATTCTAAAGCAGGAACAATAACGTCACACAATATTATTATAGCACCAGTCGGTGGAGCGTATCATTATGAATCACAAACAGAATTTGATTTTCAATACAACAATTATAAAAAAATTGCAGATTTTATTAACGCAAACCGAGATATCTATAGAACTACTATTGAATTCGGGACACCGTCTGATTACTTCAGCTCTGTTTATGAAAGACGTAAATCTTATGCTACTTTAAAAGGAGACTTTCTTAATTTTGCGGATATTAAGAGTGGCAGACCTGCGTATTGGGTGGGATATTTTACATCACGACCACTTTTGAAAATTTCCCTACGAAGACTTCAGTCAACCTTGCGCACAACAGAACTTTTATTTACTTTCGCATTAAGTGTTAATTCCTTGCGAAGAGTTAACTTTTCCAATCTGTGTACTCTTTTAACGAGAGCAAGAGAAACAGTAGCTCGTTTACAAGACCGAAATGTTATCAGCGGAACGTTAACCGTAAGCGTCTTGAAATATGTACATAATCAGATAGTAAACACTGCAAAAGATTGCTGGTATATGCAAGAAGTAATAGCAAGCTTATTAAGCATCAAGCCAGGTCAAAATACAACTTATTTACAAAAGTACGTATATAGGGATGGCGAATTTACTTCAACGTTCAGAACCGTCGTCCCCGGAGATCAGATTTATGTGTTCAATTCACTAAGTCACGAAAGAACAGACATAGTTGAATTAATAACTAGATATCCTAAAGTTAGAATCGTCGATCACAATAAAAAAGAAGTTATAATTCAAATAAATCCTGTATGGAAGTATAGTTCTGATAACTTTCTTATGATATCTAGAAATTTCTTCAAGATTATTTTTCTTATCACAGTGCCTCCAATGACGTTTGAACTGTTCAAATTAAAGGAAACTTATGACGCTGTACAAAGTACCTCCACCATTTACTGTAAAGATTGTATCATAGACGACGTTGGAAATAGTGACGTAATATTTCCATTCAATATACAGCCTATAGAAATTGGTGATATTCAACTAGAGAATTATAAGCACCGGCTAATATTTGACGAATTTTCAGGATTTTTAAAGAATGTAATTGATAAAGACACAAACACGGAGAAGACCGTAATGATAGACTACGGGGCATTTCAAAGTGCAGATGAAAATTCAGGCATATTTTTGTTTAGTACAAATGTTTCCAGACCACTATACGATATTTTGTTGCCTTACAAAGTTGGGAATAAAGCTAAACTAATGATCATCACGTCCGGGAAAATTACGACGGAATTAACGTCTATTTACGGTCGGCTTTTACACCATACTGTTAAAATATTTAACTTGATGACTGGTCCGTTATCTAGCGCTCTTCAAATTGAGAGCAAAATTGATCTTGATGTTTCACCTAACAATCGAGAGCTGGAAATATTCTTGTCTGTTCAAACTGATATTAGTAACGGGAACCATCCCGAAGTCTTTGTAGATAACAATGGCTTTCAATATACAGCTCGAGTTATAAATATAAGTAGGCGAGTTGAATCTAATTTGTATCCTATGACAAGCATGGTTTTTATACAAGACCAAAAAGCCCGTTTAACTATTATGACTGACCATGCACAAGGGGTTACAGCGCTACAGGAAGGACAAGTGGTTGTTATGTTGGATAGAAGGGTTCTTTATAATGATGGTCGAGGCACGAACGAAGGTCTTGCGGACAGTAGCGCGACCGTCCACCGACATTATTTATTGCTCGAAAATTTCGCCGAACCGAGAAATAGTTTTAAAACTGCATTTTCAAACACTGAAGTTGTACTTCCGAGTTTATCGGCAAGATATTTAAGTAATTCTTTGAATTATATTTTAGATATTTATATAATTGATAAAAATTACACTGATTATTGTTATTATACATCTTTGCCGTTAGTGAAAACTTCGTTCCCGTGTGATGTTGTTGTCCTTAACTTTAGGTCTACTTTCAACAAACACGTAGAGAAAACAACTTCAGGTTCTGCCTTGATGACTTTACATAGACAGAGTTTTACGTGTCAAATCGGTTATAATTTAAACCATTACTGCAATGGAGAAACTACGTTCAGTGTAGAAAAAATACTACGTTATGTTAAAGGTATCTATCGAACTAACTTGGTTGGTACGACTGATAATGTACCCGTTTCGGATTTGGACCATATTAATTTTCCTCCAATGGAATTGATAACATTAAGAATTTATTTTTAATGTACTCCAATTACTTTACTTATAAAGTAGCATGTAGGTTCTGTCTCTTCTGCGTACCTTGATATCATTAGCAAACAGAATATGTTTATCACTATAGAACAAGGACCAAATTGGTGACCTACTTAATGGTAAAGGGCCAAGTAAGGAGTACCCGTAAACGATGAGCATACATGAAACGATTGATGACAGTTCAAGAAGCGAAAGAAGTATTTATGAACCGTAGCATTTGGCGGTCTTTGGTCTCTGCTGATGGGAGACAGGAGTGAGTTTGTGTATGTATGTATGTATGTTTGTTTGTTTGTAACTTTTTTAATTCATTGGTAGAAGCTACAATGTAATTAACTATATAATTCTTATTTATTTTATGCAGGCATTAAAAGATAGCACAGTCGTAAAGTAATATTATCAATAAACATCTATGTGAATAATTATTATTTCTTTCAATTACTGTTCGACAAATTTTTAATCTGCCTTCCAGTTTTTTTGACTCAACTAAAGACGCATTTGATTTAATTAGTTCCGTTTTCAGTTGAAATCTTAAGTCTGTGAGTCAGAACGCAAGGTTTTTTCAAAAAAGTTAACGTCGCGTCCGATTGACGTGAAACTCGAGGGCTGGTACTTATTTTAGTCAAGGAATTAGTATGACAGTCCAAAGAGGAAATATGACCATCGACTTGGGTACCTACTACTACAGAAGGACAACGGTTCGGACTTAGTTTGAATAATTTTAATTTTCTACTTGTTTTAGAATAAAAATGTGTATTTTGAAGATTCATAATAAAATAAATGCCAACATATTATTTTATTGCACAAATAAAATCTACACATTATTAATTTCTTTGTTGTACTTGGTTACTTTTCCTTGATGTTAGCCTAGCCTGGGTGTTAGTGTTCTTGTTTCTGTGAGTGTCCATGGCACCCATGACACAATGAATCTTAGTGGGCTACGAGTGTGAATTAATTTTAAAATGAGCTCCAACACAATAAGGTTTATAGCAAAGAGTAGGACGTCATTATCCCTTTACCAAATCTGTGGAGCATGGCAAAAATTCATTCACATTCACAGAGCTTCATTATCAGACAACGTCTCAGATGTCTATCGCTATTAGAATAGTAAAGTCGTTATTTTAAAATAATATGAAGTCGTACAATTTGTTTGTTGAAATAAATATGGCAGTATGGCATTGTAGAGGATATTATTGCCGCAGGTATTATTATGATATTGGCAATGAACGCCAGATAAAAAAAAACTTTCATATCCATTATCACAGACGCTGTCTTATAAAAAAAAGTAATCACGTTTATTAATATAATCTGTGAACGCTTTATTGCACACAGTTCTGTGTTGCCAGTACAGTAAACTAAAAATATTCTCATCTCTTTTCTTGTAAGAAACACTTAAAAATAAAAACTTAAAGAATTAAAGTATTCGTATGTGAGTAATTAAGAAGTATCAATATTGGACGTGTTTTTATATATCAAGAAAATCTGTATTGTTGGTGCAGTTTACTAAAAAAATTGTATTCGTTCTTTTATAGTCATTTTTCCCATTTTCAAAAAGTTTAACTCATTTCCTTTTCAAATAAAATATTACCCAAGGTTAATAGAACCATTTTAAAAGACCTAATGGCGAATATACGTGTATGTTTCTATTCTTTTCTACAATATTTTTTATTTAATCTGTATTCCCTGAGGTAGCCCTATTAGTATACAGGTGTAATCTGTGCCCATGACTTCCGTCAGGAGCCAACCATGTCATTTCTGTGTCGTAAATCGTCATATATACCAGTTCATATTTTGTGAACCTTTTTTTAAACTTACACAAAATATGAAAAGGTAACTGTACCAGTGCCTGCGAAATTACTTTTGTGATAATCTTATAATGGTCATTGAGGTTGGGCCAGTTACCGTATGTGCCCATTTATTATAGCAACTATTGCATTCGAAAACATCTCGTAACATATTTTACTTCTTTACTACCCATTGAAACGCTTTAATAATGAAACTGCTGCCTGAATTAAATGTTCTACGAAGTATGACAACGTGGCTTTAAGAAAAATGTTATTTATGACAATTTTAATAGACCAAATGTAAAAAAGGTTGAACAAATACATGAGATCAAACAAGACACAAGGAACTTGAGTGGTTAAACGGACTATTGCTCATTGATACGAGTCTTCCTTTGTTTTCGTGGTCCAAAGTCGTCTTGGTCATGGGGCTGCTGATTTCAAAAATTTGGAGCCTTTTCGGAAATGAAGGTCAGTGTGTTTTTTTTTATTAACATTAAACATTGGTATCATGTGATAAGATAACAGATTGTCTCAAAGACTCACAAAAAAGATATACTAAAAGATCTAATTGGAACTCAGCCTTTTGTTTGATGTTGTTAATTTTATACTAATATAATATAATAAGTTACTGTATTTTTTAAATCAAATATTTATTAAGCCCTGTTTGTTAAATTTGTAAATTCTTGCAGAAAAACCTTGCTTCACAGTATTTTGTATGACTGTGTTTATATTATTATTATGTGTTTTAGAATTACAGTCAACAGCTGTGTAACTAGTATGGTATGGCTGTGGAGTAGATAAAATTTAACATCAACCCTTAAGATCATGTTTTATGGTAGCAAACAAGCATGCAGGCCACCATGTTAAGTGGTCACTGAGGCAACAGAGTTATATGTTGATTCTATTGAGGAAAACGTTTTAATGCATGTAAACTGAAGCACAGTAATGCTCACTGCTGCATTACTTAAGCCCTCCACATAAGGCTACCATTATCTAATTTTAGAGATAGTAACAACATTTTAACTAAGTTCTTGCTGGATTTAACATCTATCTGGATATCAGAGGTTACACTCAGATTTGCAGTAGGTATGGAACAAAAAACATTAGATAAGCAGGTGACCTATCTGCTAGAGAGTGAATTTGCATTTGGCTACCACTAGTTCTAAAAAAAATGTTGTGTCTGTATCCACAGAACACAAGCTGGTACTGGTGGGCTTGGACAATGCTGGCAAGACAACCATCTTGTACCAGCTGCTGCTTGGTGAGGCAGTGCACACGCGGCCTACAATCGGATCAAATGTAGAAGAAGTTGTGTGGAGGAATCTGCGTTTCGTCATGTGGGACCTGGGCGGGCAGCAGAGCCTGCGGTCAGTGTGGAACACCTACTACATGAACAGTGAGGTAAGTGCAGTTATGCTTGATTTTATGTTGCTTGTACAGTTCATTTGCCTTGCTGCGTTTTAAATGGTGAATTGATTTGTTTTCATGAACATATGTGTTTTGAAACAGGCGATGCACAGTGAAAATTGGATAACTATCGCTTGGTGGACTATGGTGGATTGTTTTATTATATACATTTCGAAATTATAATACTACTTTTATATTATATAAAAGTATCTGACTTTATAATCGAAATTAACTTTTAATTTTTCTTATTACTCTACAAGAAACTAAGAAATTATACACAATTTTTTTTGATGTTACCGCTCTGCAAGTCAAATTACACTTTATAAGCTTTTGCTCCTCAAACGATATTGGTAATCCATTATTGTTTACCAATAAACAGTGAGATTTATATTATGCATTTCTATGATAGTCGGGTTGAAATAGGTTCACTAGCATTGGTCATTCAACATGTTGGCGGTGGTGTGTTTGTTTATTCAAAGCATGATTTTTATTTTCGTTTGGGTTTCTGGTGTTGGTGATATAATGGTTGAAGAATATCATACATTATTAGATTAGACTTGTAGATTAACAAATTCGAAATTCGTTGTGAAAATTTTATAATTCTTAAAAATATGCTTTAGAATGAAAATGGATGTTCTATCAGTTCGGAAGTGGCATATAATATTTTGAGTTTTGGCTCAATAATATTATCTCCCCTCCTCAAATGACTAAATAAAATAAAACTTCTCTTGAGAAGTAATCATTTATCTCTATAAACATCCGATTTATAAGGCGTATTAGGAATTAGGAAATCATAAGAGTTTGGAAAGACAAACAATGCATGAAAAGATATGCTGCTAACCACAAGTAGTTCGAAGAAATTGCGATTGAAATTCATATCATAATTCAATTTTGCTGCGCAGCCTCGTGTGCGTGCTAGTGAACTCCTTGTTGACACTGAATGGTACTCGTGGTATGGTAGGTAGTGAAAGTGTTTTCATTAGACCTACTGGCCTGCGACTGATCGTTGGCCACGCAGGGTACGGCGTTCGGCGGCTGGACGTAAGCTTCGATCGCGCGCGCCATTTGGCTATTAGATTACTTCGCTATCGATAGTTTTAGCTTAAACGCTCTTCATTTCATCACGATAATAGAGGAGTCATATGTACATAATTTTATGTATAGTCCTTTGTCTAATGGTTGAAATATAACGTTTACCTGATTCGGTAACATTTTTCTACATTTGCATCTTTTTGGGGTAAGTTTAATGCACTTTGTAAAATAAAAGTTTTTTTGCACGCGGTTACAATGATTTCTAACGTTTGCACACTAAATTTACTAATATGCTACGCTATCTTTAGAGGTTCGTGGTTATTACAATTTACTATAGCGACGACTGGTAGTCTTCCGCATGGCAGCAGATAAATTATGACATCTAGTTTGTCTAGCTGAGATCGCTTCGAGATATTTGTCGGGCTAAAGATCAATATGTTTTGTTTGACAGTTCGTGATTATGGTGATAGACTCGACGGATCGACAGCGGTTGAGCATAAGCCGTGAGGAGTTGCACCGCATGCTGACTCATGAGGAGCTCAGTAGAGCCTGTTTACTCGTATTTGCCAATAAACAGGTAATGGAGGCAAACCGTATTTGTTTTGGAGTTCACTCTGCTCAACTAAGCTCGAGTGAATCAGAGTAATCGGTATATTTTGTCACCGCGTGTTTTTACTTGCCTCGAATACGGTCAGCTTAAACTATAGAAAATTCGATTAGAAAGTTATATTTGAAGTAACCTCTATGGAAGATTTGACGCGATTATTTTTCTATATGAATCATACTACAAATGGGTAAAAATGAGGGCTTAGGTTCACGTTGTATTTCCTCAATTTGTGTCTAGATAGGACCATAATCTAAATCCATAATAATGTTATTATGGATGGCAGCACTAAATTTATATTGATAATGAGGTGACGTTGGTAAATAATATGTCGGGGAGAAAGTCTTTTCGTATTTCGTTGTATGATGTCGTAATCTAATCTCTTTGATTGTACTGCGTGTACCTGGCTGGTACGGTAGAACAGAAAAGGTACCGTTTAAAAAAAAGATTAACTGTTTCCCGCCATTTCGCAATATTTATTCTGTATAAGCAAATGAGTAAACGATCAAAGAAGTTGAAGTTAAAATGTTTACTACATTTTTGAAATTTAATACAAAAAAGGGAAAAATACGACGCATACTACGATAAAATATTGTGAAATTTATACAACTACTGCGGTATCAGTAGGACTACAACGAATTTGATGTAAGCATTTTGAGTTTGTAAATTTTAATAGTGAAGATGCCTCCTTCCTTCCTTTCCTTTTGTTCGCCCTGTAACATATACATATAAGGTCTGCAGCATATTTGAAAATGCGGAAAAAGATCGGATACATGTCTACTGCTACTACACTATATGTAGGCTACAGAACTGGTCATTAATAACAAAGTAAAAAGTTGACTTCAGGAAAAGGCAGTTCTTGAAAATGAAATCCAGGAAAATGTTGGAGTTTCCATATGTGTGGTCCGAAAAACATCTAATAAACAGTATTCTTATTTTCGATTCTCTACAAAACCGTAATGTAACCGAATCGTTTTTGAAAACATTGATTAATTGTGGTTAATAGTGAATTATTTAAAACAAGAACGCGAGTAAAATGTCCAAAGTACCAACAAGCTCCACAGACTCGGGTGAAACTGTTGACGATCAATAAGATGATGTTATGTGTTTTGTGCGATTGGAAGGAGAATATCGTTCTTTTCGAGCTTTATGACCTGACCTCCAGGCAATACTATGGAATTCGCCAATCTCTACTGCCAACAGCTGATGTGACGAAAACAATAAATTGAGACTGTCATGATAACCACAGACCACATACATTTAAGCCGCCCACCAAAACTTTTTTGCGAGTGTGAAGTGTTAATGCACTCACCATAAGTATAGCCCTGAAAATCACCTAGACGTTTTAATTTCCACCTTTCGCTCCCTTCAAAATTCTTTGCACCTTTAAATTATCACTTGTTTCGTTCTCTTCCGAACTTTTCAAATCAAATTCAACCTAGTTTGATTGCAACAGAGCTCCTCTCTTCAATTAATCAAACCTATTTGTCTCAATTTTTGGACCTAAATCCCAAAATTTCCATATCAAAGGCATCATTTCACTAGTGGCAACAAGTTATCGAACAAAAATTACACATAACAAAAAAACACATAGGTACGTGATAATTAAATTAAATAATAAAACTTTATATTAATTTTTCACTTGTACCTATATTGAAATGCTACGAAATTTTTTGTCCGACCTATTATTAATAAATGTCGACTGTAATAGATTCGAACTATACGAACAGCGAAAAATCTTTCATCAAACACGCTTATTTTATTTACATTTTAATAGTCAAGTGTCGTAAGTCTACGCTTATAATAATATGGTTGTTCACCATTAGCTGGTACTTATTTTGATGGTTGTAGATTTTTTACGTAGCACTTTTTATGTATTCTGCAGCACTACCATTGTGTAATTGTTGTGTTTCGGCTTGAAAGGAACGGTAAGATTGACTTAGTCGATGGTGGGTAGTCTCATGTCGAAGGCACGCTTGCGGCAGCACTACCGCTGCGCCTATTTCTGCAGTAAAGCAGTAGTGTCAGCACTAATGTGTTTCGGTTTGAAGGGTGTGGTTAGGCAAAACACATTAGACAGGAGATATTACAAGACCTCAGAAGTAGAGGTCATGTACGACCTCTGATATGACTTCGGTCCTATTTGATGTGTATGTCCATGGGCTACAGTGGACACTTAACATGAGGTGGCGGGAAGCTCGTTTGATATTCCTTTAAGTTTAAAAGTTGCTTCATCAGTCGTAATATTTGGTTGATTTTTTCGTCAATTGGTCTCATTTTAATAGACCTAATGAGTGACAGCCTAGTAGTTAAGCATCTCGATCCCGCTACGTTGGGTCGAGGTTCAAATCCCGGCACATATCTATACACCTATCGTGAAAGGGTTAAGTAAACCTGGTTATATATTACTCATTATTTATATACATTTATTTTAACATTCTTATACCCGGAAAGGGCACAATAGATATTCGCATCTACCCCTATATGTGCAAATTAATGATTTTGTCTCTGTCTTTGAACACACACAGACACACGGATGATTCTATTTATTCTTATCTAGTATAATGAAATGCGTCATTAGACGTTTCATAAAACCTATGATTTGTTGATCACTGGCATATGTTATGTGCTTGCGTTGAATAATTTACGTTAAATTAACCGGCTTGCTCCTAATTCGAGAGCATGAGTGTCGCGAAGTAAGTCGAATTTTATGTTACGAATTACTCACAACTACTGTTCAATCACAATTGATCTGAAGTTCAACGAAAAAGTACGCAATGAAGATGAACGCATTGAAGAGGATACGGTAAATTTTGTCACGTGGTATTTCCTTACCGTTAAATGCTTGAAATTTGGTCTATCCAAATTGATTTAAATTTGGTAAGAATTTCGAAAAAGCAATTATTGATTGAATTCATTTTTATTTGGTGAATGTCTGAATAATAACTTATGATATGACGAAGGAAACCTTATTTAAAACAAAATAAAAAAATACATTTTGTGCTAAATCTCAACGATCAATTTATCGATTTCAAAGTTTTCATTTTTATTTAAAAGATATGTGTTATTTTTTTAATTATTGTTAGCGGTAAAGATTATTAATTTATAGTAGTACCATGTAAATTTGGTAAATCCATTCTATTATAAAACTGTAACAGATATTTCTGGACACACTTTATTTATGGGTTCCTAATTACAAAACCTTTTTTTTGCCCGTTTGTATAGTTATTCGCCAATCCCGCAAAAACCGCTTAATAGATTTGAATGGTATTTCACAATTTAAATGTTGCGATGTGTTTGATGAAGAGCGGTGTATGTAACCAGACAAACATAATGTATATTGACCCCTCTCTGGCATGCGTCGTCATGTACTCAGGAGGTCTATTGAAATGTATTTGTTTTTTTACTGTACCTAAACATCGTAGCAAATGTTATTCTAATATCAGATAAATATAGAGTTCTACAAGGGAACACGTCATCAGATAACAGCGTATCAGTAGAAGTCATTGCCCGTGGCCTCGTATGTGGTTTTTGGGGGTAAAAACATGCTCTTTTGCTTTTTATTTCCTTATATAAAACACGTTTTTAAAATATAATAACTCTGGTAATAATAATAATGATGTCTGGCAAATTACGAATTTAGAATATGATTAATTTTATCCCCGCTGTCACACCGTAATATTTTTTTAATTCTTCTTTTCTTACCTCTTCGATCTTTCAGTATCTGAACTCCCATATATCATAAAGGACATCAATAGGTAATTATTCTAGTAACAATGGAAATTATTACTACACGATATATTGATCGCTATGTTGAATTGAATTTGAATATGAATTGATGAATATGTTTTCGATGTTGGTAGTCTTATGCCGAAGGCTCGCCTTACCGCTGCAACCATTTCTACCGTAAAGCAGCAATGTGAGAACTGCTGTGTTTTTTTTTTGGTTTGAGGGTTACTTTGTGGGGTGAATTTAGACATTGGGTGACATTGGAAGACATTGGGTTGGAGGCATTGCCAATTAGTCCTCAAGAGTAACAACGAAACCACACTTTTTTTAAAATAGGGTTTCCGTCTAAAATGTTAAGACATGTATATGAAAGGATAATTAATTAAAATATGCTATAGAGAAGCAAGTCTGACCTTTGACAATTCATTCGTCGGCGTTTCAACGACTGATAACGTTCTGTAACATCGTTGACTAGAAATAATAAATTCTACGT
>DWKW01002019.1:0-11612 GCA_018250115.1 Doberes anticus
TTTAAAAGCTTCTGTGTCCTTATCTCGATTTTGGCATGTGTGTGGATTGGTTCCTGTTTGCATAAGTAGGTCCAATTATTGAATTAAAACAGCGGTTCCGAATTTTATTTTATTTCAATTAAAGTTTTTTTGTAATAAAATTTACAATCAAACATTTCAAGAAATTAACAAAACAAAAAACGATCGATCCACTCCTTTAAATGCAAATGAGATTTGTCTTTGATTTTTTCGTTAATAGTTCAAAGTTAGTTTTTTACTTAATACTTATATTAAAATAGATTTTGAAATCTGCCGTCACCAAATCTAGGACCCCTCCCACCCCCTTGTGACATATTGTCACACTTCGTCGACCCCCTAAACCCCCTAAACGTGTGACGTATGGATGGCCCCGTAAGATCGAATCGAAATGTGAAGTACCGCGCGTACGAAACGAACGTAATGGACGCTAACGAGCGCCCGTACGTACGCTGTACTTATTGACGTCTTGGAAAGTTTTTCAACTGGCGACTCGACGGCCCGTATGGCGCCGCGGTCGACGTGCGATCTGCTTCGGAGGGTCCTGGGTTCGATTCCCGGCGGGGCAGAAATTTGATTGACGAATTTAGATTTCTGTACCTGGTCTGGGTGTTGTGTGTTTGTTTCTGTATGTGTCCATGGCACCCACGACACAGGATAAATCCCACTGTGGGGCTGAGTGTGAGACGTTATTATTGTTATTATTAATTGTAAATATTCTTTATACGTATAATTATGTTGTTATGTTCAGTTTCGTTATGTACAAATGTATTACTGTGTTTAGTTTGTAGCGTGGCTGATTGTGCCATAGAATTATTTTGAATTTTCGATTTTTTTTTAATTTTTTTATTATGGAAATTATTGAATTATGAATTGTTTTCTGTTCAACTTTTCTAATGAAGTGATTGAAACAAGTTTTTAGTTTCTTTGGAATTTTACTCATGCTGCCAGTCTAGACCGAGATCTGTATATAAACGTACATGTAACGACAAATCTCGTTTATCTTGCGAATACTATTCGTCAACTAGTCCTACCTGAGGTCCTAAGAGGATGCGTTGCTACTCCTGAGGACTAAGTTGGAATGCCTCCTGTCCAGTGTCTTCTGCCTAACCACACCCTTAAAACCGAAACACAGCAGTTCTTACACCGCTGCTTTATGGCAGAATTGTTGCTTTGGTAATGCCGCCACAGGCGAGCCTCCAAAAGACTCTACCGCCATCAAAGAAAGCTATTTTGAGGGTACGATTATAGCGAAGCATAAATCTATAATTACATAGAATTATGATGTCAGTTCCCGCTTTCGATTCGATTCTTTCATCTCTGGCCACACGATCTAAAATTTCCAACAGATCGAATGAATTATACTTCCATTCGCGACGAAACACAAACAAAGTTAATTAAATCGCGAATGATAAATCACCGGTATCAATTTCAGAGATGAACGCGCGGTCACCCTCACTGGAGGGAGTCAATAATATGCACTGATGGAAAATTGTCACCTATTGTATATTCTGTTTATCTTCTTCAGAATTTCTCATCTATATATTTCGAGCTTCTGCTCGCAGCTTTGTCTGCGTAAAAATGTTTTAACGAGATGAGATTTATAAAAAAATAAATATATTGTACACGTTATTTGTAAGCAATATCTATTAATAGATTCATAACTAAAGTGTTGTTAGAATAATATTAAAGTTGAACTATTATCCTAGTGGTCTTGCCGCTCGCAGCGGTGGGTCAGGGTTCAAATCCTGTAATTTATCTCAATTGTTTTCTATAATTATTTCTAAATTGTGTGCGATTTATAAAAAAAATGCTTTAACGCTGAAGGAAATGAAGAAAGAAGAAAGGAAGAAAAGGAAGGAAGGAACCGTGAAAAAACCTGCATGCCTTAGAGTTCTCCATAATGTTCTTAAAAGCATGTGATTTCTGCCAATCCGTACTTGACCAGCGCAGTGGACTATGGTCTTAACCTTCTCATCTCTGAGAGGAGACTCGAGCGCAGGAGTGCCATGGACACGCACAGAAATAGGAACACAAACACCTATATTAAAAACAGATATCTAAATCCATCATTAATAAAAAGTTCCGTTTGAGAATCGAACCCAGCACATACCGGCGTGTTGACCACTCTTCTATATTGGTCTAGGTGCCGTATGGAATGGATTACTATTCGTTACAGGATGTAGATGATTTTATTGTTCCAGACCTTATATAGTTTGCACGAGATCTGGGACCAAACACGCTGGAGGCTTTTCGTGCAAAGCTTGGATAAATGATCCGAGAAATACTCTGTGACGGATTATGAATACTGGCAATGTCCTCATTATTTTCATTCCATGGTTGAAGCGATCGTGCCGTGCGTTTCAAATAAGTTATATTAGGACAATAACGAATAATAAGTTAGATTTAGGGTGACCACTATACGAGCTATTCGGACACATAAGAACAAGAACACAAATATTGCGTTTACTAGAAGTGCCAACCTGAGACCATTATTGCTACGGATAGAAACCATAACATTTGTAAAGTTTTCAGGAGATTATAAAACTGACTATGAGCGGATTGATCTTAAACTGATTGATCGGCCAATCTTGAACTTTATTTGGTAAGTACTTCAAAGCCGCAATGGACACTATACCCCTATGTTATTGCATAGAAAGCAATGCTTATGTAAGGTAAAGTAATTATTTTTAATGCCAACTGCTATAATCCACTTATATGTGAGAACTGCTGTGTTTCGGTTTGAAGGGTGTGGTTAGGCAGAAAACACTGGACAGGAAGCAACTTAGCAGTAGCAGCGCATCCACATACAACCTCAGTTAAGACGTCCGTCCTAGTTGAGGTTTGATGTCCATCGGCTGCAGTGACCACTTAACATCAGGTGGCCTGCATGCTCGGTTGCTATTCCGTTTGAATAAAAAATACGCTTTGTAGTCAGCATATCATAATCGTCAACTTATCCTGCTGCTGAACACGGGTCTTTTCGCAATGGTGAAAAGGTTAAGGCCACAGTCCACCGCGCAGACTAAGTGCGGGTTGGCGGACTTCAAGTGCATTGAGAACATTACGGAGAACTCTCAGGCATGCGGTTTCCTCACGATGTTTACCTTCACCGTCAAAGCGGGTTAAAATAATTTCGAAAATTTAAAAGTGCGTACCGGGATTTTAACCCTGATCCAACGGAGAGTGAGTTCGAGATTCTTAACCATTAGGCTATAATTAACCAGGCTATCAGTTAGCAGATAGGTACTTGTAGGTAAACTGTATGATCTACAAAATAATCTTCGAAGCAATAAAATACCTTACATATTATTTTTATATATGTTAGCTGAATAGCAAACGAGCATGCTGACCTGATGTTAAGTGGTCTTTGCAGCCCATAGACATCAACATATGAGGTTGTAAGTGGATGCGTAGCTACTCGTGAGGACTAAGCTGAAATGCCTCCGGTCCAGTGTCTTCTGCCTAACCACACCCTTCAAACAAATGTTGTGTAAATACACAACAAAAGATGAATAAATACAAAGATCGAAGATAACTTTCAAAGAGAACCCTTCAATAATAATCAGCACTTATCAGACTACCAGTTATCTTCTCGATCTACTCATTAATTTAAAACGACATTAATGAACGTTGCAGCCAGTAATAAATAGCGGTTGATTATGGTAATTCGCCGAACATAAAGAGTTCGTACTCAGTAGAAAAGACAGTATTCGTGTGCGTACCGGTGATTTGAACATTTGTACAGATTAAGGAGGTGAGTGAGTAGTGAGTGATAACATGGTGTTTAAGAATGCCGACCTTCCACTTTGGTGGGTCGGGGTTTAAATCCTGGCACCTGCAAAATTTTGAAATTATTAATTATCGTTAGTTGATAATTATGTGCGTATTAGAAATTAATAATTAAATTGCTTTAACGGTGAAGGGAAACATCTGAAAGTTCTCCAAAATATTCTCAAATGTTCTCAAAGGCAGTGAAAGTGACGTCCATGGGCGATTGCTTTTTTCCGTGTATGAATTTTCGGTGTTCAATCTTGCACCGCATTGTCATCGGACCCAGTGATCACCAACGCCTGCTGCTTGGCTTTCTATTGATTACTACGGCTCATACTTTTATTTATTTATTCAAACTTTATTATTCTATGGCCTAAACAAACAAATTACTTAGAGACATTCTTCCAGTCGACCCGAAGTGATAAAGAGAATATGTGGTAGGCGTAGACTAACATTACTACATTCTAAATTAAGGTACATGCTTTTCATCGCAGTTAGAGTATATATCGTCCGCTTTGCTAATATATTATTGCATACTTGATAGTTTTGAGACATTTCTGTTTGATATGTATTCTATAGTAATACAATGTCGTCGGTAATTATTTTAAACGGAAAGGTTTACGACCATTTTTAAGTGAATGGAAGCAGGTTGTTGGACATGGTTAATCTCGGCTCTATAATATGAGTACGTAAGGAGAATGTATGTATGTTTAACAGTACAAAAAAAATGAAGTGAGTAGCAAACGAGCATGCAGGTCCAGCTGACCTGCATCTTAACATCCAACCTTAAATAGGTCAGAAATCCTATCTCAGGTCTACCAAGCATATTCTGCATTATCACACCATTCTCGTTAAACCGAAACTCAGCACTATTCAGACTGCTACTTTACAGCAGAATTGTGCTGCCCAGGCGAGCTCTTGACATGAGACACTACCGACGTAACATTTATTTTAAACAAGAAAAGGTTTGAGAGACATACATTTGGACCACTTGATATTTGGTCACAGTAGCGTATGAACATTTAATAAACCAGATGTCATAAATAAATTGTTATTTTTGAAAATAGTCCCAGCTATAAGCAACCGTATACAAGCGAGTACATAAGCGGTTTAGGAGATAATAAGGCAGAACATACTGGACAGGAGGCATTTCAACTTAGACTTCAAGAGTATCAACAATGGATGTGTTAGCGTTGTGACCTCAGATGTTTTATATTCGGTCCTATTTGAGGTTGGATGCGTATGTATGTCTATGGGCTGCAGTGGCTACTTCAAATCTGGTACCCTGCATGCTTATTTGCTACTTCTTTGCAGTAAAAAGTAAAAATACCTACTACTATGCCCACTCTGGTGACATTGAAAAAAATACTCAAGTGAACCAACAATCCGCAATTGACCTGCTTTATCTATGTCCTGATTCTTTATAACCTCTTAAAAGAGACTGTTGTCCTGAATCCATATAATCTCCACTAAGAAGTGCCCAGCGCCCAACAGTTGGACTGTAATGGGTTGATAATGATAATACCTGATAAATTTTGACAGTGTCTTATGTTGGAGATTCCTGCGGTCGGACTACCGCCGCACCTCTGCCGTAAAGCAGCAGTGCTCACCCTGCCTTGTTTCGGTTTGAAGAGTATGGTTTGGCAGAGTACAGAAACCGTAGGTAATTCAACTCAGTCCTCAGGAGTAGCATCACCGATGTGTATGATCACCGATGTAACTACAGACCTATTTGAGCTTGGAAGTCTGGACGGTAGTTACCTTAGTTACTTAAATTAGCCTGCAGACTCGTTTGTTATTCCATTAATATAAAAATGCTCGTTGGCTGCTCTTTTTATAAAAACTAATCTTGCAGATACAAAGTGCACCTCTGCATGCTTCAAGCAGTGCCCGAGCTATTACCATGCAGGCCACGGATCTCATCAGTTTTAAGTGGTTTTATCGATGAGTTTGAATACCCATCGTGAGATAGTTTTATATCCTGAAACTTTTATAACAGAATTAAAGTAGGTACGTATTGAGTTTTATTTTCTCAGGAAGCTCTCGGGAGCTTGTATTGAAATGACATGCTTCGGTTGTCTTAAAACTGGTCTTGTTTTTTCCGTTTTATTATTGTTTTTACGTTTACACGACCTGTATGGCGCCGTGATCAACGCGCGGTCTGCCGTTCGGAGGGTCCTGGGTTCAATTCCCAGCGGGGCAGAAATTTAAATGATAAATTTAGATTTCTGTACTCGGTCTGGATGTTTGTGTGCTTGTATCTGTGTGAGTACATGGCACCTACGACACAGGTTAATTCCTGCATTAACAGAATAGCAGACGAGCACCTGCGTCTGCCCATAGACATCCACATCAAACATCAACAAGAACCTACCTGAGTCTGTATGCGGATGTGTAGCCGAGGACTACGTTGTAATGCCTCCTGTCCGTTGTCTTACTGCTTTACGGAAAAAATAGGCGCTGCGGTGTTGCCGCCGCAAGTGAGCCTTTGACATAAGACTCTACCACCATAATATAAAAACCACCACAATCACCTTATTCTCCACCATAAAAAATTTGGTTTTTCAACCTTCTTTTAATTGTATCGTTTTGGATACTACAAAAAAGTATTTATAAATAGTGGTGTTAATAAAATTATAAATAATATTGCTCTTTACACAAATTATTCTTTTTTAAAAACTCATCTTCTGATTTTAAACTTTGAAATTCCCAGTAAAACATATTGTGTTAGTGTAAAAAACAACAGATTTTTTTTACTTTTGTTCATAGTTTAAATACATGTTTGAGACCACTTATAGTCTACATAAGTCAGTTTTTGAAAAAATTTCTTCAACGTGGTTCCGATACAAAAAAAAAAAATATTATAAATTGAAATGTATAACATTCGAAAACCTGTTCCACCAGTTGTAAAGTTAAAATTATATACCTCATTATTCCTATGCTAATTAAATTGTCAGTGGCGACTAAATTTAGTTAAATAATAAGTCGACGGCACTAATAAATAAAACGATAAGAATGCACCTGATACGTACAATGGTATATACGTTTTGTGGTAATGGTAGTATTTAAATAAAAATCTTAACAGGCGTTTAAAAAGGCAGGGACTTGTGAATGATTGGCTTAGATGTAAGAAGAAAAGAAGGGGTTTGTATTTTTTGTTTTCTATATTTGTTTAGTTTTTTTTTCTTTAATATATTTCATCGTCTATCTTTTTTCTCCCGCTGCTGGACAGGGGTCTCCTCTCGGGGAGGAATCGGCGCCACAGTCCTCCATGCTGGCCAGGATGGACATCCACATTAAACTTCAACTAGGACAGAAGTACTATCTGGCGTAGTGTGTCGATGCGCTGGATTGTCCTCAGGAGGACTAAGTTAGAATGCCTCCTGTCCGGTGTCTCCTGCCTAATTACACCATTAAAGCCCAAACATAGCAGTGGCCCCACAGTTGCTTTACCGCCTTCGATATAAGACTCGATTACGATCGATATAATGTCGTTTTACTAACTCATAGTTAAAATTGTTTTAAGTGAGCAGTACCGCATCCATTACCACCGAATTATATGCTTCACGTCCGATTGACATTCTCTTAATTCTCCGTAAATTATGCACACGCTTGTATCGCTTAACGTAGATACCTTAATTGGTATTACTTAAGCGATCCGTGCCACCAAACTACCATGCTATATCGATGTTTCAGATAAAATTCAATATTCGTTGGTTTGTATTTAAAAATAAAACGACATAAAATGTTTTCTTTTTGGCTTACCTTTATCATCTTAATACTACTATTAATTGAGCGAAGATGAAAAGTGTTATCGGTTCTTTGATAACTATTTTTAATAGAGTAAAAAACGAGCTTGCTTGCCCCCTGATGTTAACTGATCACTGACTGATCATGATGACGAAGACCATGATCGTGACATTGATGATGATCAATTCATTATTGTCCACTGCTGTGCACGGGTTTCCTCACAGAGATGAGAGGGTTAAGCCGTAGTTCACCACCATTGTCAAGTGTGAATTGGCCGACTTTACATGGATCTCGGCAGCTTTGGACACCTCTCAAACATGAAGGTTTCCTTCACCGATAAGCAAGTGATAATAAATTTCTAATATGCCCATAACTTCGAAAACTTACAGGTGTGGGCTAGGATTCCAAAGCCGGAGCCACCGGAGCGAGAGATGAGACTTAACCACTGGACTCATTGCTCTTGGTCTCGATTTTGTGGTACTTAAATTAATAAAAGACGTAGAAGTATTAGGTAACATCTACAGAAATGCTAACTAAGGACACAACTTAAGCAATCTTCCCTAGAGATACCGACTTGGCTCGACAAAACATTCTGTACATACGAAAGTATGAAAGTGTATGAAACGGGTGTTCGCTTGAAACTTGTCGCCGGCAGATCTTTAATTAAAGATATCATCTAGCCGCACAGCTGGCGCGCTGGCCGATGATAACTGCAGAGCGCACTTGGTGAAGGAAAAGCGCCTGATAAAATAAGTAAATGTATGTATGTGATGGTGGTAGAGTCTTATGTCGAAGGCTCGCCTGGGGCGGTAGCAATTGTTTTTTTGATCTCATTCATCACATTTCTCATCGCATTCGTTGTAGTCTCCAAAAATATCAAGACTGTCACATCGCAAAATCTAAGCTGTATTCGATATAATTCGAAATATAGTAATGTTAATATTATTAATATAATAATGTTTTATTTCAATCGAGGCCAATAATAATAAGAGGGCGATAAGTTTCCTAATTGCACGCTGCTGCTAGCCTGTATATGTTCACTTCAATATCGTTCTCCAGTTCTCCGTTACTCCGGTTTTTAACAGGGACAGATGTCCCATTCAGCGGAAGGATATCATTTTTGCTGATAATACTCAGAAAATTATTATCTTATTGCTATTTTAATTTTCATAATCAGAAACCTTCATTCTAAAACATAGAAAACAGTGACCGTTGTATAATCTATGCGATTGTCACGTCGTCAATGAATGACAAAGACGTTTGTCATCGTGATTCTCGTCCTTAGCCTTCACCTTCGCCTTTTGTTTCACTTCGCGTCATATCTCTCAGTCATGAGGCAACGTTACACGTAAATCGGCTTGTTATAAGAGTTGTTTTTAATGATTGGGTCCTTAAGCCACTATGGTCCCTTCACAACCTTAGGATTGTCGGATTATCGACATCTCCGGCAAAGCACATTTTTTGACTTTATATGCATTTTAAGAGCGTTGTGGAAAACTTTCAGGTATACTGGAATGACCCAAAGTGTTTCCCTTAAAGCTAATGATAATTTCTAACAGTCACATGATTTCGAAAAATTTGAGATAGGTGCTGGAATTTGAACCCCGACCCACAGAGCATGTATCGTATGAAAGGCCCGAGTTTTCTACTCCTAGTGCGTGCAAACATTCGAATTCTAAGAAGTTGAGTTAGAAAGTTTAAACTTAGGTACCCACGGTTAATAGGTCGACCTCTATATAGGTAGGTGCTCTGAATAGTTCAACTTTGCTGCTAAGTGCCGGCTCCGCGGTACTGATGTTTAACTTTGGTCTATCGCCAAGTCTTCTTGTGTGCAACTAATAGGGTAGTTAGGCTTCATTTCGTACTTAAATGTATTTAATCCATTCAAAAGTTCTTTGGTTATTATTGTTGAGGTTGACATAGACATTACGAGAATAAAGTTTTTATTATTACATTCAACGATTTTCTGGACATATGCGCATGTCTCCTCTCAAAGGTGACAAGCCATAGTCCGCGCTAGCAAAGCGTTTATTGGCAGACTTCACATGCCTTTGAGAACACTACAGATAATTTTTAGGGGTGCAGAATTTCTTATAATGTTTTCCTTCACCCTATAAGCAAGTGAGTATTAATTTATAAAAGGTGTGTAATTTAGAAAAAAATTACTCTAAGCTTATAGTCTGACTTAAATATTGCCATACAGGATTGGTCAGCAGAACTTGGGATATAGCTTGACCATTCCGCAGTTTGCGCTATCATATATTAAGGAGATCAATTTAAATGGTCCTTTGTAGACCTTAAAGTGTGACTGGTTAAATTACACTGATAACATTTGATTAAATGTTTGTCCCAGCATTTCCTCGTTGGCTCGTATGTCGCTTATTCCGAATACCATATAACATATTGTAATCTATTCGTAACATTAACTTTTCTACCTTTGAATGTCATGTCAAGTTGTCAAGCCAGGTGTTGAGAGATCCAATAAATTTACTTCGGGGCACTAAGCCTTCTTGATTAAGCATTAATGTATGTTGCAGTATTTAGGTCAAATTTCTAAAATCTTTATTATTTATTTTATCTTATTTTTAATCTCTATGAACTTCTATGCACTTGACAAAGGTCAGAAGTATCAATGTCTATTGGCTTTGAGCACCTTCTCAAACTTGGCTATGATTTACCGAGAAAAAAAATCTGGCTCTGAAAAAAAAACTCTCAGCTATCTACTTAAATGATTTACAAACGTAATTCGTATAACAGTAAAGGTCTTTTTTTTATTTTTTTTGTAGTCTCATAGTCATAGCTCAATGTATGTGTATTCAGAGGAGTAGGTACAAGGTCTACTCAAGCTCGAATCTGAGGTTCTTAAAAAACATGGTGGTAGAGTCATAGTCGAAGGTTCGTAAAGCAGTAGTCCTCAGGAGTAGCAACGCATACACATACGACCTAATAGGGCTACAGAAAACACTGAACATAACCGCTTTTGTTCATATGTAGGAAAAAAACATAGCAATTGTGAATTAAGACTTTAAAAACCAATAATTTTATTAATGGGGAAAATAAATTCCAATTTAATTTTATCAAAATACCGAACTAATCTTTACGTATACAAATTCGTTTCTTCAAAACAATCTTTAATTAAGAAGTATCAAAAACAGCACAAATTCTCAACATATTGAAATCGTTTGTAATCAAAGAAAATTAATACAATCAAAAGTTCTTAAGATAATTAAGTTACTTAGCGATAATTACACAAGTTTAAGGGCTCGAAGAAAATCATCTTGAAACCGTTCCAATATTGATTTTACTCTTAATGTATAAGTGTTGAAAGTTGGAGCAAACTTCTGATTTATTTAGCGCGAATAAGTTAATTACAGGAATACTAGACTTTTGGCCGCGACGATGTCGCTGCATATGAGTAAAAAAGTGCCATAATAAAAGTGTATTTAAATATCCCCATTTTTTTTAAACATCCCTAACTCTCAAGTGCGACTTATGCCAGCACATAACACATGCCAGACATCCACATCGAACCTCAACTAGGACGGTTGCACGTGAATGCGTTGATACTCGAGAGGACTCAGTTGGAATGCCTCCTGTTCAGTGTCTTCTGACTTATCACTATTTATTATTAATAATTTAAGCGTGAAAACTTATAATTTGTCTTCCTTTTCTGTTGTATTTTCTTGTTGTTGTAGTTTCTTTTCTTTTCTACTGTATCCTGTACTTTATATTGTAGCTGTAATTTTTCCAAATAAATAAATAAAATCACACCCTTCAAACCGCAGTTCCCACACTGCTTCTTTGCGCCAGTAATAGGTGCAGCGGTGATGCTGCAGGGGGAGAGCCTTCGACATAAGACTCACCGCCTTAAAATGTTTGTCTATATATGGACTAAACCAAACCAAAACCTAAAGCGAACTGTAGCGAGTATTCGACCTAAAGCTTACCACCATATTATATTGTGGTAAGTTTTAGGTATATTGTATAAAGTTGCACACCTACATAAACACATACATACATAAAGTTAGTAAAAACATTTAATTATTTTCGTTTCAAAATCACAGACAAACACT
>DWKW01002020.1:0-11611 GCA_018250115.1 Doberes anticus
GGAGGCATTCCAACGTAGTCCTCAGGAGTAGCAACGCATCCACACACAACCTCATGTGTGGATGTCCATGGGCTGCATAGACCACTTAACAACAGGTGGTCTGCATGCTCGTTTGCTATTCTATTATTATAATAAAAAAATAAAAAAACTGATTAAGTTACTCGACCACGTGTTAAACATTGAACGGATTTGGATTAAACTTAGCGCAAAGACAGACCATGCCCTGGACTACCATAAAGGGTACTTTATTCCGGGAAAACGAAGGCTCTTACAGAATATTTTTCCTATTATTCTTAAGCTTTGTTCTCCTAAATATATGCGAACGAAGTCGCCGGTACATGTTTGTGACTATTAACCATTAATGGTCATTAACATGGTGGTTAATAATTATTAGTCAGGTTTCTTTAAAAGATAACTCTGCAATATAGTTCAACCTCCCGCCCCCGCTCCACCATCGGAGGCTAGACCGTATCCTTTGAAGCCGTATAAGGGTTTAGCGTGACTTTGACTTTTTGCCCGATACTTGTATCAATACAAATCTTGAGTAAATAGAAGCTTCTGTGGAAGCAAGGCAGCATACATTTAGCAACAGATTTAGATTCAGCAACAGCGTCAAAGTTTATTGATAAAATTGATGATTCTTATGGTTCTTATATGGGGGTATGTATGTATGCTTTCTATTTTTAAGTTTATCACGAAGTACGAAATATTCTGTAAATTTATTTGTAACTACTACAACGGTATAAACTATTGCTTAGACGTAGCAATCTTAGCGATATAAACGACAGTACCATTATATTTTTATATTATACTTCGTGCTTCACGACCTGACTAAAATTTAAAAATTAACAGTTGCAAACCATCGATACAACTCTGTTGTCAGTCTATGTTCTTTAGTGTGCCCGATTCTTAATATAATATCGAGCGGAATTTAGTCGAGCGGTATATTACAGTGCTTCTCTCATATATTATATTGATCACGTTCCAGTGTGACATGAAGCGTAACATCGCCGTGCATGAGCATAATGTATTATTTACGTTACTACATATTTTATTGCGTTATCAATTTTATTATTACGGAGTTTCTTCATATTTCAGCAGTACTTACCATTTGAACTTCGGCCTCCTATACATCACTGTCCTTGAGTGTCTGGTTTTTCGAACAAAATAATATTCCGTAAGGAATTTAAACCGTAGTAATATATATATATATATATATATTTATAGGGTTATCAAAATATTATTTTGAACAGATGTGAAATGTCACATTAACACTGCCGGAAATAGAATGTTCACAACATTGACCTGTGACGTCACCCAGTGGAGCTTGTTTTCCTTGTTTATTGTTCCTCTTGAAGACCTTTTAAAATAAGCCTCATTTATCATCTAGCTTTGTTTTCTCAATACTGTGTACAAATTTCTCCAAGACAAGATTAGTTTATCTATGTCGCACTGGCCATTTGCGCATTACAGGCACAATGAGCTTTGTCTTTGAGAGCATTTTGATAAACTCTCAGGCATGCAGGTTTCCAAACGATAATTAATATCTAATACACTCATAACTTTGAAATAGTTGTAATTAATAATTTCGAAAAATTTGAAGTGCGCTTCGGGATTTGAACCCCGACCCGAAAGAGCGGCCGGTCGAGATTCATAACCACCAGGCTATTACTCACACTTGGCTAAATACGTTATAACGAGTATATTTATAGTATAGTATATTCGAGTTACACAGTGAAACAGAATTAGCTTGCACTTGGTCGGTGTCGCAAAGAAATAGGGAAGCAAGAGATAAAGTGCTCAGAAACACGTGTCGTGAGCACTTCTTTTTACTTCCAGTTCACGGAAAAAGAAAAGCGATACCTACTCGTACTAGACTTAAAGTGTGCGCTGAAAGCAAAATGCCAAGTGCAACGGTACATTTTTACCTTTACCGCGTTTATAGTAAGAGCTCTGAATTGATTCTCATCTTTTAGTACAAAATAGACGTCTATCTTTCTATACTTTTGCCATGTCTTGTGCATTGAAGACGTATTTTTGGAATCAGGAATTATTTAGTCTGAAGTATGGTTATCCATGAGTCGCAAACGAGATAGCAAGTGGTTGCTGCAACCCATAGACATCCACATCCATTGACAAATAGGACTAAAATCCCACCTTATAGGTCGTATATATTTAAGACAAAGGTTTTAAGAATAAGGTTTTAAGACTAAAGTATTCGCGGTATGTACAATACAATATAATTCAAGACCACTTTATTGTACATCACATCATCAACCTTTTATTGTCTCACCACTGGGTACGGGTCTCCTCTCAGAGATGAGAGTATTTAGGCCATAGTCCACCACGGTGACCAAGTGCGCCTTGGCTGACTTCACATGCCCTTGTGAACATTTTGGAGAACTCTCTGGCATGCAGGTTTCCTCACGATGTGTTCCTTTACCATTAAATCAAGTGATAATTAATTTCGAATACTGGTGTGTAATATAGAAACAATTATACATAATAATTTCGAAATTTAGAACTGTGTGCCGGGATTTGGACCACAACCTAACGTTGTGGAAGGTAGAAATTCTTAACCACTAGGCTATCACTGACTTACGTCACATAATAGAGAAATAGGTCACATAATAGAGAAATACTTCACATAATAGAGAAATATATATAGAGTGGGATAGAACAATGGGCGGACATTTTTTTTTTGTAGTATTAGCAGAATAGCAAACGAGCATGCAAGCCACCTGATGTTAAGTGATCCCTGCAGCCCATGGACCTGAGGTTGTGTGTGGATGCGCTGCTACTCCCTAGGACTACGTTGGAATGCCTCCCGTCCAGTGTCGTCTGCCTAACTACACCCCTCAAACCGAAACACAGCAGTTCTCACATTGCTGTTTTACGGCATAAATAGGCGAAGCGGGGGTGCCGCCGCAGCCGAGCCTCCAACATAAAACTCTACCACCATCAAACCATATGTATATACAAATTTTTATTAAAAAAAAATTAATACCTAGTTAACGGTGGTAGAGTCCATGTCGAAAGCTTGTCTGCGGTGGCACCACCGCTGCCCTTGTTCTGTTTTAAGGGTGTGGTTAGATAGACTATACAGGATAGCAGGTGTTACAATTTAGTCCCCAGGAGTAGCAACACTTACAACCTTACATTGGATCTCTGAGCTATTTGGGGTTGGATGTGGATGTCCATGAGCTGCAGTGACCACTAAACATCAGATGGTCTCCAAGTTCGTATCCTAGATCGCTCGCTTATAATAATCTCTGTCTAGTCTCGTCCTTGAAACTAAAAAATTGTGGTACCAGCACTGCTGCTTTACCGCATAAATAAGCGCAGTGTTACCGCCGCAGGCAGAAAAACACCTTCGACTTACGTCAACTATGATCACTTTCCACCAAGTCTGATTGATTTTATTACGAGAACTTTTGTGAATTCGCTTTAAAATTCTATTTGAAAATTACGCTTTATAAATTGAATGTAAATACTAAAGAACTGACTGAACTATACATGAAGTCATTATCAAAAATGAAAATTAAATTCTGCTATAATGTTGCTGTAACAGTTATCACTTTTTAATCAACTTTGTTGTCTTTCGTTTATAGATAAATGAAACTTGATTTGTCGATTTATTCTATCGCCCGTTTGTTTTAGAAGTTTGATTTATTAAACTTCGAAATTTCGTTACTGGGTTACTTGTAAATGTTTTAATCTAATATTTAAAACAGTTTGTGTGTATTGTAAAATGTATTTAATTACATTATTTAAAATATAAAATTGTTCACTGTTACATTAATCCTTTTATTAATGATTTTTTTTTTTTAAATCTATTCTCATTTAGGTACAACCTAGGTAGTTTAGTAATTAGACCATCCATTGTAACACTATTATAATTATGTTTGTCTCCGTCTGTATTTTTTTTTTTTGGTGCACAATAAAGATTTTTGTATTGTATTGTACCTAATTTTCTTTTATCAACCTGCAAAAAATTCCAAAAACCAGATTGCCATCAATCAAGGGATTAAACGACTTAAATCGCAATCCGTCGTCTAAACTTACCTTCGCGTAAAATATATTAAAAGTTAAAATTGCATCGATTTAGCTGGCAACATTGACACATAGGGCGTGCCGGAAGCGTGCTTAAAGGGCAATTTAAAATCCATTAATAATGTTCAACGGCAGTCGAGATCGATGTTGGCGCTATTGATACCGCATCTATAGCAATTTTAGACATAACCAAAGCGAAAGAGCTTGCCTTTTTAACTACTGTATTTTGAAAGTTATTTGAAGTACTTGTTAAAAATATGCAATACCAATATTTGTGATTTTTAATATGAATCCTGAATTGCCTAACTATTCATGTTTTAAACAATGCCCAATTAAATTCCTTTTTGTAATACTCACTTGTGTGAATCTTATACGACACATAGTAGCACCGACAAGCGTGGTCACACTTCTATGAATGATCGCTAGTAGCGAAACATAAGACAAACGTACAATTTAATTAGTTATTATGAAATAAAAAATTAATTGCCACTTTTTAGTAGGATTAAACACAGCATAAAATCTTTTATAAGTTGTAAATTAGACGGCCTTAAGGAACTACATAATATTTCTTATATTATATAGTTCATTCTCAAACTGCAGTCTTAAACAGAATTTTTAGTAAGTTCAGAGTTAAGTAGAACCGTGCAGTGTAAATTATTTCTTTGAGATGGAGTCAGAAAAATGTAATGTTGAAACCGTACTATGCATTATAAATAATCCAGAAGTGCCTAACCTAAGGTAAATTTCTCAATTTTTTTTAAATGTTATTGAAAACAAGATACCTTTTAAAAGATATATAGTTTAAATTATTTGCTTATTTTTTTTGTGAAATTTTCAAAATTATATGGACTATTATATAATTGACTTCTGTGGTAAATATTTTCTCGAACTGTCAAAGTTTGTGGACGCTATTGTTTTGGCAAATTTGGGCGACTTTAAACTTTAAAATACAAAAGTGTAATTTTAAAATCGCTTCGTGATCCTAACAGATATGAAGTCGGCTTCCAGTTAACATCCTTTAATATGTAAAGTAGTTCTTTTTGACACGTCACTTCTACAGTTTCACCCAAAAAACCATTTTTAATGGCGCGTCAAAAGGGTGGTTGTCCATGCGTCGTATGCGTGAGACAGTATATTAATAATGTGAGCGGGAAAGAACTATCTGCATAGTTAACAATACTCTGTGAATTTCTCTTGCAAATAAAATTCAAAATAGCTGGATCAAAGGTTCGCCAACCATCGAAAACTACTTTGCGATTTTATGCGCGAACGAAAACTTACGATTAAATTGACCTTTTGGATGAATAAACGTTAAAAAGTAAGCTGTAGCAAAATGTAGCATCGTTGTAGCAGTATTGTAATATTTACATAATATTAATATAAACAGAATAGAAAACTAGCTGCATGCCCACCTGATGTTAAATTTTCACTGCAGCCCATGGACATCTACATCAAACCAAACTAACATCTACGACATCTACGTCAAACTAGGACGGATGTCCTATCTGAGGTTATATGTGGACGCGTTGCTACTCCTGAGGAGTAGGTTGGAATGCCTCCTTTCCAGCGTCTTCTGCCTAACTACACCCTTCAAACCGAAACACAGTAGTTCTCACACTGCTGCTTTACAGAAGAAATAGGGGCAACGGTGGTGCCACCGCAAGCGAATCTTCGGCATAAGACTCTACCTCCATACATTTTTTATCTTTTTATTTTAGAATAATTAAGTATTATAAATAAAGTTTAAATAAATAACGTTTCACACTCATAGCCGCACAGTAGGATTTAACCTGTGTCGTAGGTGCCATGGACACACACAGAAACAAACACCCAGACCAGGTACAGAAATCTAAATTCATCATTCAAATTTCTGTCGCGCTGGGAATCGAAACCAGACCCTCCGAACGGCAGACCGCATGTTGACCACGGCGCCATACGGGTCGACGATCGACGTGTATGAACACTATGTTTCGTACATACTATGGTGTGGTACGATACGGTAGTTACTTATCCTTTCTTACATACCTAACTGATGTTCTTGTATGTACAAACTCACAGCTTCGTTAGACTGCGGTCTCGGAGTCAAATAACGAGCGTTGCGATCTGGGTAATCAGTACTACGAGCTTCTCCTAACGACAAGAAAATTCCTGGAGCATACTTCACCACGCTCCTTCAATACGAGTTGATGGAGTGATGGTGGTTAGTGGTAACGCACTTATGTCGACAAGGCATTCAAAAAAACTAACGACTGCTACCGATAGCGATAAACAGAAATTTTACAGCTTAACTTGGCCTTCGAGTTACGGAAAATCGTATAAATTTCCTATCACCAGCGCTCACTCGTCTACCTCCCGACCCTGCCTAACGTTGCTAAGCTTTGTTGAACCAGTCGCACTATTTATTCATTTAAACTTTAATAAACCAAAAGTTTTAGAACAAGCGCAGGCTTAATGCTATAATCATTATCTAGTAATCAATCTCGCCTAGGTTGCGAGAAAGACCATGGCTATGCGATTGTTGAATAACAAAAATAATTCAAAAAAAAATGTTAGTCATTCAAAAGCATTTTTAAAATATTTTGTTTTATTCGTAAAGTTGTTTGTTATAAACAAAGTTTTCTCTATCTCAAACAACACTACTTTCCACAGTTGCAATGGACGTCTGACACATCGTGGAGTTGGAAACTGTCTGCTTGTTCTGAATACGCGCCACAACTCCCCGGCGAGATAACCATAAGTTTTTCTTGTGCTATGTAAGACAGGTTTTCTATCCACGGGTTTGGTTAATAGTGTTTTGGATTTTGATAATTAACTCGCCTGCGATTAATTAGGCTCGCCTGCGGTGGCATCACCGCATCACCTATTTCTGCCTTTAGGGCAGCGGCAGCAGTGTGAGAACTCCTGTGTTTCGGTTTGAAGGGTGCGGTTAGGCAGAAGACACTGTATAGGAGGCGTTCCAACTTAGTCTAAGGTTCTGGATTTGATTTCCAGTGGATAAGATAATTGAATGATGAATTAAAATTGGTAATGTAATATTGACATCTGGGTGTCTTCATGACACTCACGTATCTGGAACCCCTAGTGTAATAATAGTGGAATACATATGTGTCTATGCGATTTTCGATGTTCACCGGCGACAACGACCACATGACATTGGCCTGTAAAAAAAGCCTGTTCATCGTCATTCATCAGTTTGTTAGCATAGGCTAAATATTATTGGCAATATTAGACTACTACTAACAAATGGGGCTCTCAATCGGTTGTTTCTATTAGGTACGTGTCAATAATGTTCAAGCCTTAATGAATGGCAGGCAGCCGACGAAGCTTTGCAAACTTTTTCGACAGCTTAATAATCCCGAGCTCTTACAAGTTCGGAGGGAAGTAAATTTTCAAATACATCATATACGAACCTGCAAAGTTTCTAGCGGCATTTAAAACGATAAGTGCGAACGTTAGTTAGTGTTATCACAGAAGTAGTTTAAATGAGAAATTTCAAAAGTTTATTTAATTCGGTTACTGCGTTAATTTAATTTCCTTGGCGTAACATATTATAATTAGTTTTCAAGATTGTTTCGATGAAACCTCGCAGTTCAGGATAATCGAGGAGGAATGTTACTTTCCTTGGTAGACATCACTTAGTTTATATTTATTAAGAAAGGTTAAGATCGCCGAAGGTCTTCTACAGTGATGTGCTATTTATTTATTAATATCTCAACAATGTCTTAGTTGCAGTTCTGGTGACATACGACGGGCTTTAAGTGTCATATCAGTATTCCAAAATAATGTTTGTGATTTGGATGAAAAATTAGTATATAATAAGCATATTTCAGAAATGGAATTAGAATTCCATGAAGTTGTGTTATATTATGATAAGTGATCTGACCGAGGATTACTTTTTATGTTAAAAATAAAGATAATGTTTCATTTGGATAATAATATTAAAATGTGTGTATTAGGTACATTAGACCGAAGTGGGATTCTTCGCTTCTGACTAATCACAAAGCATGAAATGTTCGCTCAAATACAAATCATATTAAAAATTAATATGATTTACCTCTTAGAAATTTACTAAAATTTATAAATAAAATTTCCAGACTAACTCTCTATAATGCGGATAATATTCGCACTTACTGTGCCGGTAGTATAGTATGTGTGCATTCAGTGCACATTCCCTACTCGGTGACACAGTTGAATCACAATATCAAATGCAGCGAAACGAATGCGCCGTACTCGTAAAGTAAGCGGGGCACAACAGAACAAAGAACGCACCTGTTCCAACAAGCTGCTTTAAGCTAAGTGTAGCTTATTGCAAATTTTGAGTTATGTCGCTAAGTAAGTACGACGTATCTTAAGTTGAGAGCTATTGTTAACAGTCTGTTAGGGTAGTGGAATACCCGATTTAATATTGCTTACCGTTTGAGACATTTTCATGCTAAAGTAGCAAATGCACTACCTGATTTTAAATGATCGCTAGATCTAATGGACCATTTACATCCAATCTCAAATAGCACTCAGAGAAATCTAAGCTAATCTTGGAAGTAATTGTGTTGCTTATTCCGAGAACTAGAATGCTTTATGTTTTTCCAGTACAAAATGAAGCATTCGTATTTTAATCATACTTCACAGTCTGAACCTTTGAGACCGGAATATAGCAGAGCACCGGTGTAGTGATCTAAGAATAAACACGGTCTCAGACAGCAATAAAAATGTAACTTCATAGCTAACGTGATGTTACTATACCATACCAATATTAAGCAAGCTTAACTTTGTATAACAAAACTAATTTAGCGTACGCTTTACAATTAATTAGTGTAATCAACAAAGCCGATTAAGCGTAGTACGTTTAAATCGACTAAACAAATTAGCTACAAACAAACTAATTCCTGGATACAAAATAAAGGAATAGATAATTCGTACAAACAATTACTGCAAACAATAACGACCAACATAGTTTGAAAGTTTTATGTAGAATAATATGACTAACGAGGCAAGGGTCTTCCTTCGCAATTGAGGAAAGCCTGAAGCTCACTTCTGCTATAGTTCAATTTGGACAAGGAAGGATATGAATTATGAGCGAACGGGTACTGTTGAAATTTTTTAACTGTCTAAATCACTCGAACTTTATTTACGGCTGTTTATTAATAACAACCAGCTACTCTTAAACGACCTATTTATTAAAAAAAATTCATCATAGATAAATATTATAGTAAAAAAATGCCACTATGGTTTAACATATTTATTCATCTAGCGTTTATTCATCTAGCGATCTGCGATCACCTCTACAAACACAAAATATGTGAGTTAACAGGAAACACGTACTGTGATCCGATTGTCCAACAAAGTCCATTGACGCTGTTTATTTATAAGAACCGGCTGCTTTTTACTTTGTCCAAAGCATTAGTCACGGTGAGTTTCACCTATGCGAAAACGAAGTTGTGACTTAACTTGGTTAGTTGCTTGTGATCCGATGTCCCTAAGCGCTGCATAGCCTTGGTAAACTACTGCAGGTAATAAATTTTGTCTGAAACAGAATATTATTTATAGCGACTACAAATCTTCGGGTTACCAGGAATAGTTCACTGATGAAAACGATGATCCATTCTGGAGTTATTGACCAGCAATATATATTCCACGCAAAGCTTTAGCTCGAATTGAGTTTGACAATATGATTTAAGCGTTTAGAATTTATTGTCCGATTTTAGTAAAGTTTTCACACGTTATTTCAACAAGATATTCGTAATCATGAATTGTAGTCTTTAAAGCATTTAGCTGAATTTTAACTATTATTTTAAAAAGGTAGTGCCTAGTAAATTAATTCATCATCACCAACCCATCAATGTCACACTGCCAGCCGCAGGTCGTTTCTCTCTCATAGGAAGGTTTAGGCCCTAGTCCGCCACGCTGGCCAAGTGCGGATTAATAAACCGTCTTTTGAGAAGAACATTATGGATACTCTTAAGCATGCAGGTCTTCTCACTATATTTTCCTTCATCGTTAAATCGAGTGATAAATAGTTTCTTGTATGTACGAGTACATAAGTTCGAAAAATTAAACTTGCATGCTCGAATTAGAACCCGGACCTACAAGAGCGGGAACGTCGCCTTTTCAGTAACCTATGATCTAGAAATTTTAGAATTTTTCAAAGGCCGTCTCTTTGTGGCAGATTTAGTGAGATAATTAATAACAGTTCAGTGATCAGATTTTTTGTTCAACGGTCGTGTTATTCGTATATAACAAAAATAAATGGCTAAACTTTTGTTTTCCTCTTTTGTTTTTTACAATTTTATCAACTATTAACCAAAAGCATAAGCAACAACAACTGTTATACTTATGTTACAGTTATGGCTTGGAGCCAAAAAGCAGTTGTAACTAAGTCAACCAACGCGTAAACGTTGGCGGCACCTACTCTATGCAGTTCTAAGCGACCACACCTAGATGTGTTTAATGTTCATCTTTTTTTTTTGTAATTTCTACAGGTATTTTAAAATGAGAACAAAGATTTTCCTAAACAGTAAAGTTTTTTTTTTATTTACTCACATCGAATATTTATTATATTTATCTAAAAATCAAAGCATATTTTTAAAGTTTTTTTATTTGTTTGTAGGTTTGTTTGAAAATCAAAGAAGAAACTGCTCAATATATTGAACAATTACGCAGTTTATATGCATATAGTTCGATTTGAATAAAACCGGTACCGTAGAACCAAATGCAGTTTACCTCTCTAAAATGACCTTCGGTATATATAAATACATATATGTATGGGAGGTCATTTAAAATGGTTACGTTGTAACTTCATTGATATGCGGAGATAACATCGCGGGCGACATTCTAGTAGTAAAGCAATTATGGTAATAGGTATGACAAAAAGATAAGACTTACTTATTTTAATACAATACATTATTTTAGACAGCTTATTTCAGGTCTAAAGTGTAAAACATCCATAAATGCATGGTATTTTTTATATTCTATTGGAGTAGGTATCAAACGATCACTGCAGCCTATGGACATCCACATGCAGTCACAAATAGGTCAGAACTCCTATCTAATGTTGTACGTGAATGCGTTGATACTACTGAGGTAAGATTACCTCGTCTATATTCTGCTTGACCAAACCCTTCTAACCGAACAGTGCTCACACAGCTGTTTTACTGCAGAAATCGGACTAGTGGTAATTTCGCAGAAAGTGAGCTTTCGACATAAGATTCTATAATCACAAGTAGTAGTTAAGAATCTCGAACTCCCACTTCGGTAGATCTGAGTTC
The DNA here is from genome assembly GCA_018250115.1 of Doberes anticus. Classification (NCBI taxonomy): domain Eukaryota; kingdom Metazoa; phylum Arthropoda; class Insecta; order Lepidoptera; family Hesperiidae; genus Doberes; species Doberes anticus. Next base: position 11,316 of record DWKW01002020.1, read on the forward strand.
GAATCCCGGCACGCACATATATTTCTCGAAATACACGACTTAATATATACACTACACTTTTTAATTTATTTAGAGATATAGGAGATAATAAAACGAAAATTAATTATTAAAATTGCCCTAACGCAATGCCAGTAAAGTCTCTGTGTATCCTGTTGTATCATCATCAACCCATTGTCGTCCCACTACTGGGCATCGGTCTTCTCTCAGAGATGAGAGAGAATAGGCCATAGTCCACCACGCTGGCCAAGTGCGGATTGGCAGACTTCACATGCCTTTGAAAACGTTATGGAGAACTC
>DWKW01002021.1:0-11609 GCA_018250115.1 Doberes anticus
GGCAATCCTCAGATAGGAATGCGGTCCTAGTTGACGTTGGATGTGGATGTTCATGGGCTGCAGTGATCAATTAACATCAGAGGGTCTGCATGCTCGTTTGCTATTCCGTTAATATTAGTCCTCAGGAGTAGCAACGCATCGACATACAACCTCAGATGTAGATGTCCATGGGCTGCAGAGACCACTTAACATCAGGTGGCCTGCATGCTAGTTTTCTATTCGGTTTACATATATAAAGTAAAAAAAAAATATATTTTTTATTAGCGTTATCTATATATATAGTGAGTTATATATAGCGTATAGTGTTAGCTATTTAGTGTGACAAAGGTATTTCTATCAACTATTGCTGTTAACATTTAATATATGTATACGTATTATAAAAACCTGTTTTGTGTGTTCTTAACGATTGATGCGGAAACTGCGTTGGAATAGTGTCAATGCAAATAAAATTCTGTGCTAAATCGTACAAAAACCAATGAATTAGCGCTCATACATTTTGTACTATTTATTCCTGGAACTAAAATTCAAGTGTCCTTCCTAAGAATGAAGAATTTCCATATGAAATTCCTGATTTTGAAAGACGCAGTGACATTCAATTCTCAGTGGGGCCATTTTTTTTGTTTTAGGCGCATAAACTTATCCGGCATTGACTTATATACCTATCATGACGATCTGTCAAAATGTTCCCGGTACTTATCTACATTATTATATGTATCGTGTATGTCCGCCAATCCGCACTTGGCCAGCGTGGTGTACTATGGCCTAAACTCTCTTATCTCTGAGAGAAGACCCGTGCCCAGCAGTGGGACAATAATAGGTTGATGATGATATGTAGATAGTATTGATAGTATAGTATTTTATAGAAAATAAGTTTATGTTTAAAGTAAGTACTTTATATTATTTACAGCTTTTGTTAATTATGTATTGTTTTAAAACTTTCTTATATTTAATAAATGATTTAATATTAGTCAAGTTATCAGGTAAGTCATTATACATTTTAGCTCCTTCGTTTTTTATATTTCTTCTTCCATAACTTGTTCTTGCTATTGATACTAATAGTAGATTTGTGTTCTTACGCCTTTTAAGAATTTTTGTGGGGACGTTGATTTTAAATTGTAATTGTGTTTTTAGTGTTTTATTTAGAATTTTCCTGATTAGTAGACATGTATTGTAAGTGTATGTTTGTTTAATGTTGAGGAGTTTGGTAGTTTTGTAAAGAGTATCAGTAGGTGTTAAATAATCTAATTTGAATAGTACTTTAATTAGTTTATTTTGTACTCTTTGTAACGGAAGTAGATAAGTTGTAGCTGCACAGCCCCATACTTCTATTAGGTATTCTATATGTGGTTTTACCAGCGCATTATAGATGGTTAAGCGGTTCTTCGGTGGTACATATTTAGATACATTTCTTAAGGAAGCAAGCAAAGATGTTAGTTTTTTTCGGATAGTTACAATGTGCGGTTTCCAAGTAAGTTTACTATCTAATGTTAGTCCGAGATACTTTTCTTGAACCGATATTTGAAGATGATTATTGTTTATTGTTAGTGGATTAAAAGAGTCTATTTTTTTGTTTTTGGCTGCAAATATCATATAAGAGGTTTTATTAGTGTTAACTGTTAAAAGATTGTATTTAAACCAAGTATCTAATATATTTAAGTCTGTTTGAGCTTTTGTTGCTATTTCGTTTATGTTATTTCCATAGTAAAAAATACATGTATCGTCAGCATATAATGTTATGTCACCTAAAATTTCTAGTTCGGTTATATTATTTATGTAGATTAAAAATAATAGTGGGCCTAGGATTGACCCTTGTGGGACACCATAATTTATTTTAGCTAAGTTGCTTTTGCTGTTTCCTATTTTGACTACTTGATGTCTATTCATAAGGTAAGATTCCAAAATTTTTAGGGCTTTATCATTAAATAAAGATTTTAGTTTATTAAGAAGATGCAAATGGCTCACAGTGTCAAAAGCTTTCTTTAAGTCTATAAATATGCCCATTACTATTTGTTTTTTATCAATTGACTCTTTAATTTTAGTAACTAAATCTATGACAGCCGCTAAAGTACTTGATTTTGGTCTAAAACCATACTGTTTGTTACACAGAAAATTAATTTTGTCAAGATGTTCATATATTCTAGTGTGAAGTATCTTCTCAAATATTTTAGAAATGACTGGAAGAACCGAAATAGGTCGATAATTATTAGGGTCCGATTTGTTACCAGATTTGAAGATGGGGCTGACTTTCGCTATTTTAAGGCTGTCAGGAAAAATTCCTTCCTCTAGGCATTTGTTAATGCACGATACCAAATTATTAACTATCAGGTTTTTAATACATTTTATAACTTTTGTGTTTAATTCATCAATTCCTGAGCTCGCAGTGCTGTCTAGATTGTCTATAATTGTTACCACTTCGTTTTGAGTGCAGGGCCTCATTTTATCTAAGGTTATATTTGTAGTGTTATGTTTACTGTACAATGATGGATCTGAGCAGTGATATTGGGCTGGAATGTTGTTAGCTAAAGTTGAGCCAATGGTTGAGAAGAAAATGTTAAATGATTTAAATTGTAAATCCAGAGACTGACATGGCCATTTAATGTTAGATAGCTTGCATGCTTGTATTCGGCTTAATTAACATAAAATAAATTTAATTGTACCATTTGCAGAAAAGGTAGAATATACATGTATATTTTTTCTTAGACCTTTTATCCGAGAATGCTGTTAAGCTATTTTTGATTTAGATATATATATATTCAACCTTTGAGATTGAGATCTCTGATCTTCGGAGTGTTGATCAGGTAAACGAGGGAAACGTAGCGAGTGGTGCAGCAGCTGGTGCCGCAGCGGCTGCGGCGGCGGCGGCGGCTGCCGCTGCGGCTACGGCTGCGGCTACGGCGGCCGGCACCAGCAGCGGCTCCCCCGGAGAACAGCTGTCGCGCCGCTGCGTCATGCTGCTCAAGGCTGCGCTCAAACCCGACGTGTGGGCCACAATGTGCGAGCCCAAGCTGGCTTGGATGGATAAGGTAATGTTGCTGCTTACGCTATTTTTAATTGATACCTTAAGAGATTTATATGGATTGATGGCAATGTAAAATTTCTTACCTTCTTTTTCTCAGGTGTTTTCAACAGCGGACAGCAACGCAGCCGCTTGTGCGAATGCATGCACTGCGCTGGAGTTGCTGGTATACCTCCTCGGCGTATTGCGTCGTGAGCAGAGCCTTGCTGCATTAAAGCCGCTTCAACGAGGCCTAGCCGCTTGTGTGGCCTCCACCAACGCTAAGATAGTGCGTCTAACGCACAATCTACTGGCAAAGTTAACAGCTCTTTTCCCTACAGAACCCAATAGTGGGTCATCTAAGGTGATTTTTTAAAATATCTTAATCACGTATGACTGAGTTACTGCTGTAATGGATTTAGTAATCCTTAATATCACTTGATAATAAATGAATACAGTAGTGTGTAAATATGAAATAAAAATAATAGTCCTTTTATGGAACCCCACGGAACAATTATTTGTTAATACTATCAACATTTTTTCATGGTATTTTAGGAAGTCATAATTTATCTGGATAATTATTTGTTTATTAGGTATATCAGAACTGGATCAATCAATCGTCAATTATAATAATGATTATCTACTTTTGCCAACGTCTAATCAGATTTTAGTAAATATTATTTGATAACGTATTCTTGTCTAAATCGGAATCGTTGAATTTGTCGTTCTTAGTACGAAGAACTGGAGACGTTATACGCGTGCGTGAGCAAGTACGCTTTTGAGGGTCTCGCGGCGTATGAAAAGTCTGCAGCGGGCAGCGGCACGGGCGCGCTGCTGGGCCCGCTGATGATGCTGAAGGTACTGGATTATTATTAACGTATTGGAATTTATAAACTTACAAACAACTCATAAAAAGGATGAATTTGGTTATAATTTATTTTTGTCTTCAATTTATAAATACTTGTGTGTATTAACTCATGATTTTAACAACTTTGAATAGCACTCTTAAATTCCTTAAAACGTCCGGTATAAAAAATAGGGTTATATTTCTAAATAACCATATATATATATATAACCAAGTATAAAAAACTCATGTTTAAAACTTTATAAAATATTTGTCCCTGTTAAGCTAAAAGACATCAAAATACCATCTATTTCTCTGTATTATGTCACACTACAACACCCAAATACTGAGTTGAAAGTAAAAGATTAATTTTGTATGTAACAGGCGTGCTGCTCAGCCAGCCCAGGCTATGTGGACCGGCTGCTGCCGCCGCTGATGCGCATGCTGCAGCGGATGGCACGCGACCACGTGGCACCCAACCCCGACGCCACCACCACCGATCTGCTCGTGAGTACCTTCCGAGCATCGTAATTACAATTTTACTAATCTATAACTGCATAAAGTAAACTTTAGTATACCATATTAATTCCTTTGTATGTTCAGTAAATGATAAGTGTAAAGGTTCAGTCTTTACATTTATTTTGATGTGCAGAATCCTAAGAATAATATGATTACTAACAGAGTTAAAGTAATCGCAGTAGCAGATGGAAGAACAAATGAGTTTGAATATTTCGTCATTCTATACGTAAAGAGATGATGAGAAACTAGATGAGTAATATGACTATCATTCATAACTTTTATAAATAAACTGAACTTCGGTCCGCATAGTGGAAAAACATCCTAACCGTTTTAATTAACTTCATTATATTACGGCGCATACTGCAGAGAGCTTCAGCTTTATCTCTGGTTCTCTTGGTCAAGCTTGTTTAAATTTATGGCAGTATTTAAGTTTTACTAAGTCTAATTTAAAACTGTAAAAATACCATTAAACACGGATAAACCAAAAACGTTTTGAAATCAGTGATAGAGATGATGTCGATGGGCTTTTTAAAAATAGCTTCATGCCCTGTTACAATTCAACTTGATCAATGTTACATAATTATGTAAATTTTATTTGAAATTTTTAATAAAATATTAAAATAATGATTGTAAAAAAACTTTCCAAATGCTATTGGAATATACATGTTGTATAGTCATATCGATGATATGTGACTATTAATGATGTATGTACCATAAAAAGGTACTTTTTATTAAGTGAAGTATTAAACAATAACTATTCAGCACTGCAAGCGAACACACTTTGCTTGGTATTATTAAAAACTTAGTAAGTTGATTAACATAAAATTCATTACACTGCCCTACATGTACAATACAATACAATGTACTTCTGTTACTAGATACTTACACTGGATCTACTCAAAGCCCGTGTCTCAGTGATGCCTGGAGAAACAAGAAAGACATTCATTGGCACTGTGCTTGTTGGACTAATTGAAAAAACAACAGATGCGAAGGTATGTAGCCTAAAAATTTATAGTGATAAGTATTTTCTGTACACCTTATATATGTTAACATTTCAGCGCTCCTTAATCGCTAGTAAGCAATAAAATCCCCAAGTTGAATTACTTTAATTATTATTTATTTTTATAAACAATTAAAAAAATATTACATTCAAACTTTCTGTAACACCTAAACTAAGAGGATACATCATACTTAGTGCCTAATGCATTCTCTGCCAATCACCTCTGGGTGATTGTGATAGAGGCATATATTAAGATAACTTGATACTGATAGATTACTTGGACACTGCATTTGACCAGGTAATGCGTGCCATAACTCGTATGGTCGAGGAATGGGTGAAGAACGGCGGGAATTCTGCGACAGGCCCGTCTCTGCGTGAGAAGAGCATCCTACTCGTCAAGCTGATGCAGTACGTCGAGAAACGCTTCCCCGACGACCAGGACCTAAATGGGCAGTTCCTTGACATCATCAACTTTGTGTACAGGTACGTTCGTTTATTATTATTAGTATTGTTTTTGCCACCATTACCAGTTTTGTTACCAGTAGTGGTTTTGCTTCCCATCTCAAAGGTTTCAGTTAGAATTTTAGGTGTATGACCTTCTTTCTCATAATATTTTCAAGAGTGCGTGAAGTCTATAAACCCGCATTTATAATACGTAACTGAGTATTGTGCCCATCTATAGAACAGTAATGAGGTGATGATAAATAAATTTAAGATTCTGTTATTTTACTCTGTGTAAACTTTATATGACCTTGATGTATACTAATTTGATTACAGAGATGAACATCTGAAGATGACAGAACTCTCAATGAAACTGGAACCAGCCTTTCTCGCGGGTTTACGCTGCACGCAGCCAAACATACGCGCCAAATTCTTCGAGGTGTATGACCAGAGCGTACGGAAGCGTATCTTCGATCGCTTGCTTTACATCGTATGCTCGCAGAATTGGGAACATATCGGACAACACTTTTGGATCAAACAGTGCCTCGAACTGCTGCTTGTCACCTGTGTTTCCAGTAAAATTACTATCAATATTATTATATTGCGAATTTCTGTTTTGTATGATGTAATTTTTTTAGTATGTAAATGACATACATAAATAAATCTGCTTCATTTGAACTAAATGACTTGACACTTGAATTAGTGAAAGCTAATAAAAAGGTATGATTGCATGTGTGTTTTGCCAGTCCTCATAGCTGGGTCGTGAAAAATACATAAGTCAATAATTACTGGTTAAAATCATTCATTAAATGAGGCTTTACTTTCTTATTACAATATTAGTATAGTATAATGTATAAATCTGGTTTCGTAAATTATAACTGTTAATAATTTTTTATTCTGTTTGCGCAGGCACTCGGATCCGTATGTCAAACTCGAAATACTTACTTCCCAACATAACTGCTGTCATCAACTTGGCGGATGCCGAAGAACGCAAATCTTTCGTAGTACTCACCAATATAAAGGAGGAATCATCAGATGGTTTTAGCGATTCCCTCGATCCTGATGTATTAGATATGGATTTGGATTCTAATTCCAGTCAGAAGGAGGAGGTTTTGAAAGTGGCGCCCAATAGGTAAGATATATTAAAAGGACCTCACATTGGAATAGACTTTATTGGAATTTTTTTGTAGGTTTTAATTATCATCGTCACGTATACTCTCTGATTTATTATGAACTATTATTAATAAACAATTTTTCAATGCGAGCAACATTGTCAGCTATATCAATGGTTGTCTGTGAGAGATCGCTGTTTTAGTGATAAGAATTGCCGCCAATTGCACCAAAACGTTTGAAAAGTGTATTTTTAGTTCTTTTTCTCTGGTGTACAATGCGTTAATTTTATTGTTTTTGTTAATGTTATTCTATCGGTAATATCGCAGACAGCGCGCACTGCAGCAAATCCTGAACAAGCAGTGCGAGTTCCTGGAGCTGGCACGGCGCGTGCGCACGGAACAGCTGGTGGCGGCGGCGGCGCAGCTGGCGCACATGGACGACGCGCTCGCCCACCGCCTGTGGCTGCGCCTGCTGCCCGCCGTCTGGGCCACGCTCGACGAGCGACAGCTTTCGGTACGTGTCTGCCGATAGTGCGGCAGTAGTTGGTGCTAATTAAACCGGCAATTTCAAAACAGATTCCCAACGGAGCAGTAATTTAAACGATGAATTTAGATTTCTGATGTTTTAGTAGTGTACTTGTCTCTGTGTATCCTCACAAGGAATCTTGGGAAGTTATTTATTTGTTTATACGACAATAATCATAATTAGATATTACACTACAGTTATACGACAGTTGTTATAATAAATAAGAATGGCGAAAGACGTGTATAAAAATTTTAGTATTCCATTAAAATGTGACTTGGTCAACAACACTGCTACTATTATAATAATAATAATGTTTTCTTATGAATATGTAAACATCACCAATAACTACTTAAATCTTTTTGAAACTAAAATGTTGTAAGGTGGTAGTCTTATAACCAAAGCTCGCCTGCGGCAGCACTTCTTCTGCCGTAAAGTATCAGTGCAGCTGTTTCGGTTTGAAGGGTGTGGTCAGGCAGAATACACTTAACAGGAGGCATTCCAACTTAGTCCTAATGACTACAAAGCATCAACATATGACTATAGAACAACCTATTTGAGTTTGGATGCGGATGTCCACGAGCTATTGCAACCACTTAACAGGTGGTCTGCATGCACTCGTTTGCTGCTTTTTAAGTTGTCCTTACTGCATTAATCCCTACTTATTCCCTAAACATAAAGCCTTTAATAATAACATAAGTCACTTTTTGTTTTAGACAATCATGAATGAGGTAGTTCCATTCATAATATCAGGTGTTCATGTGATCCAAAGGGATCAACCACTGAGCGCTTTAAACACGTTTATTGAAGCTCTCGCTAGGTGCAACCCTCCTGTCTCTATAAAACCGTAAGTAACTTGAAAGCTATCAAACACTGTTGGTTCCTACATTTTTATTCAGCTATGTGTATTTATAACTTCATTTCTATTTTCATTTATAACAGACCTATGATGAAGTACCTGGGTAAAACACATAATTTATGGCATCGAATGACACTGAACTTGGAACAAATGGCCATAGATCAAGCGAGCGGACGTAACAATCGTGAAGCTCTTGAGATGTATGACTACGATATTGAAACAACTACGCCCACAGTATGTAAAAGTTTTCATTCGTATTACATTTATTTTGTATTAAATATTAGTTACAATGTACTATGAAATAATAGTTTAGTGAGACTGAAGTAGTTAAAGCAGATTGACCCAATAAACAGACACTGTAATTGATATCTTGCATTTTTCGAAATGTTATAAAATGAAGTAAACAGAAAATCATTGGTATTGAAATTTTTTGTGTTAGGTTATTAAATACGCAAGTATTGAAGCCAAATAATGATGGTAGAGTTTTATATGTGAATGTAAAATGTCTTCATGTCGATTTATTTTTCATACACAGGAAGTTCTAGATTCTTTAAGCGATATGTACGAACTGCTCCAAGAGGAGGACATGTGGTCTGGCTTGTGGCAGAAACATGCGCGATACCGCGAAACTAATGTTGCCATCGCCTACGAACAACAAGGATTTTTCGAGCAGGCCCAGGTAAGCTGTCTTTTACGGCAAAATGCATGCGTAGTATCTTAAAATACGGTTATAATATATTGTTATAGTATTTAACAGATCAATTTCGCACCTCAAAGTACATTTTTATTTAAATGTACTAAATGTTACATTTTATTTTGATAGGCTGCCTACGACGTAGCAATGGCTAAACTAAAACAAGAATACAACGCAAATCCGGCATCATACAATATGCACAAAGAGTGCACATTATGGACTCAACACTGGATTAAGTGTGCTAAGGAGTTAAATCAGTGGGATTCCCTGTTGGAACTGGGTCTCACCAGGAGTGTTCGAGACCCGTTCTTGATTCTGGAGAGTTCATGGAGGAATCCTAACTGGCCCACAATGAAGGATGCTCTGGCTGAGGTTGAATATAATTGTCCTAAAGAACTAGGTAAGATTAATTGAAAGTTTTATATTTGTTTGGAAATAGTAGATGAATGGATAATATACTCAACGCCTACAGTAATTCTACTGATGAAAAATTAAGGCTGGGAAAACGCATTCAGCTAGTAGTCTGGTCAGCTAGGTCAGCAGTATTGAGCGAGAATCTAATGAAGATGAATAATCTTTATCTTTGGATTGCATATTATTATAATATCTTTAGGGTTGGACTTATTTTATGTTCAACTCAGCAATAACATTTAATTTTTTTTTTCATATCACAGTTTAGTCCACTTTTCTGTCTTACAATTCGCCAATCACACAAAACTACTAAATCCACCTTTACAAGATTTACAATTTGAGAGCAAATATATGGACTTGAATACTGTGTCAAGGTTTAATAAAGTCCTTCGAGTAGAACCTAAGGTGCAGCATGACCTCCATTTATATTGTTTATTTCATCGCTCATATGTTCATATTTATAGTAATTTAACATTGTAAAACTTTTCGTAATACCATAATGATATAGACTTTGTAAATAGTTTTGTGAATTTTTATTTATGCCCATAATTACACGCAATAACTCGAACGTGATTTTGGTTCAGCGTGGCTGGTGAATCTGTACCGCGGCTACCTGTGCATCTGCGCCGGCGGCGACCAGCAGCTGGGCGCCGTGGACCGGCACGCGGAGGCGGCGGCGGCGCAGTGCCTGCGCGAGTGGCGCCGCCTGCCGCGCCTCGTCAGCCACGCCCACCTGCCGCTGCTGCGCGCCGCCCAGCAGCTCATGGAGCTCAGCGAGGCCGCGCAGATACACACCGTGAGCTAACCCGACATACTCACATACAAAGCCTCTTCATCACCGTTATAGTCCCAATGCAGGGTACAATTCTCCCAGAGATTTAAGGGCTTAGGCCGTAGCCCACCACGCTAGCCAAGTGGAGAACTTATAGGCATGCACATTTCCTCACGATTCCTCACATTTCGAAACATTTTCTATTCTTAGCCGCTAGGCTTAACTACGTTTTTAAATGCGCTTCGCAAATTTTCGGGAGTAAACACAGGACACAAGTTGCACTTGAATGTCTTCCGAATATTGAGTTGAGGTCGTCGCTTGCTCGCCAAGTGTTTATTCGTTTCACTCTTGTGCGCAGCGGCGAATTATCATTGTATATCAGTCGTGATTTTTCATTATTTCTTCGAGTCGAGATCGAGTGCCAAGCGTTCGTAAAAGAAAAAAATAAGCGTTCGTAGGTAATTGATTTTCTTTTACGATATTTCTCAACTGTTACCACATACTTATACAATTTAACAATAATGACGTCCCATATCTATTATGTACATACAAACTACAATTTAATAATATTGTCTTGATTTGTCAGGGTCTGGTGCATAACCGTCAGACGTCGCTGCACGACATGAAGGCGATAGTGAAGACGTGGCGCAACCGGCTGCCCGTGGTGGCGGATCCTTTGTCTCATTGGGGCGCCATATTCACGTGGCGCCAGCACCACTATCAGTTCATTGCCTTGCACTACGAAGCGCAGCCAGACCACGCCTCTAACCATAGCATGCTCGGCGTACACGCCAGCGCGCAGGTTTGTCCCACTCATCATACCTTGCTACATTTCTAGACATTGCAAGCTATGTATTACAGGCATGTCAATTGTTGCACCGAGTCCGCATGATGCCGATGGTTATCAGAACGAGTCTTTAAATGAGAACTTCTAACTTAACACAATTGATGAATGTTGACTGGAATTAACAGTCGGTCTGAAGGTGGAGTAAATGACAATTTGTGAATTGGGGTCGAAACTCTGTATAGGAACGAAAAAGTTTAGTTATTATCACAAAAGCATGTTAACATATTAGAGACCGATTACATTTCACACTGCTAATATTTTTAAGGAAAGTAAAAATCTGAAATTTAAATTTAACAGGGTCTATTTTTATGTGGCATAAATAAATTACAAGGTATTTATTTTTTTCGACCACTAAGCGTTCACAACGTTCAAAATATTTTTTCAACCGTTCCACATAGCGACGACGTTCGTTGTGGTCGAGGCGGTAACGTCACTAATGACGTCATTATTTGCGCTCACGCCTGCCTCATGTAAAAAGGTGGGTTGAAGTGGACATTGAGAAATTCGGTGCAATTTTTAATCTATACTAATATTATAAAGAGAAAAGATTTGATTATTTGTTTGTACTGAATAGGCACCGAAACCACAAGAC
>DWKW01002022.1:0-11609 GCA_018250115.1 Doberes anticus
CGAAACTCCTATCTGAGGTCGTATGTGGATGCGTTGCTACTCATGAGGACTAAGTTGAAATGCCTCTTGTCCGGTGTTCTCTGCCTAACCACACCCTTCAAATCGAAACAAAGCAGTTCTCACACTACTGCTTCACGACAGAAATAGGCGTAGCGGTGGTGCCGCAGCAGACGAGTCTTTGACATAAGACTCTATCACCATCAATGTTTTTTAAATAGTATTTCAAAGATAAATTTAACTCGAACATCCTTAACAACAAAGTGTAGCATGTGAACAACTCACAAAGAACTTAACACAACCAGTTAAGCATAACTTTATCGAGCATTGTAGAACTCACCCCTAAAGGTACGCATCCTTTGAGAACACACTAATTATTCCTCCTTGACTGACTAGGAAAGTTATATTGTGAAGAAAAACACATTATCATCATCAACCCATCATTTCTCATTTCCAGTGTCTTTTATCTAATTAAACCCTTCAAAAGGTAACACAGCGGTGCTCACACAGCTGCTTTACGGCAGAAAGAGGTGAGGCGGTGGTTCCGACCACAGTCTTATTTTACATAAGACTCTACCTTACGTTTAGTTTAAAATACTAACGCTATATAACGTTGCAAATGAATTCCGTTTTGCATATTGTAGAGCTAGGCAGAAAACTGCCGTGATTATAAGCTACGAGTAAATATTACAGTATTTATAACGGGAAGCGAGGAAAGAGAATATTGTAGAGGTTTCACATGATAAACCATATACATAATTAAGTCTTGTAGAGTCTTATGTCGAAGGCTCGCCTGCGGCGGCACCACCATCTATTTCTGCCGTAAAGCAGCATTGTGAGAACTGCTGTGTTTCGGTTTGAAGGGTGTGTTGGACAGAAGACCCGAACAAGAGGCATTCCAACTTGGTCCTCATGAGTAGCAACGCATCCACATACGAGTACGACCTCCTTAACGCAAGACTCGACCACCATCAAGTCTGTTATAAACAGATAATATTTCAAACTAAAATCAACCTAAAAATGTATGTCAAAATGTTTATCAAAGCTTCGAGGTAACACAGCCTTCACAAACTTCTTTACAGCCAATAAACCTACGTCCCACTGTACATTAACATGAAAACTTTATGGAAACCCGTCGCAAGGAATTACCATACAATACTTAAAACTTATGCTTACTTAACAGACCGTGATTATAGCTTACATGTGAAAATTACCCCATCAGCGCCGTTAACGATTAAATATCTTTTAATATAAGGGCTATTTTACTGACGTTCCACCATCTGCGAGCGAGCTATAAACGATCTCTCATCGATCGATCATCTTCTTTTCAGTCGTACATTATTTACAGAGGAAGACGATACTCGACAGGAGGCATACCAACTTAGTCCTCACGCGTCCTCACGCGTAGCTATATATCCACACACAACCTCACATAGGACTTCCGTCCTAGATGAGGTTTAATGTGGATTTCCAGGGCTGCAGTGATCACTTAACATCAGTTGGCCTGCATGCTCGTTTGCTATTCTGTTTATTTAAAAAATTCAATTCTTCTTCTTTGTAAATTATCAAAACTCAATGTGCTTCAGAGATGGCTGCTGAGATTACGGCAATTACTGTTTCCTGGCATTGGTCAACGTTGAGTGAAGTTCTCTAAACTGTTCACAAAGGTGTTTTTACAGGACAAATGCTTTTCTATTTTGAGAGGTTTTCGGTGCCCAGCTGTGGGACAGTGTGCTGTCGCTTATTTGCCCAACTCTTAAAAGGTTTGTTAATATCTAGTCGGTAATTTCGTCGTCCTTACGTCTTTAGTTTACATATAGTGTCGGCGCCAAGTGACATCGCTTATCGCTTACAGCTCACTATCGCGTAGGTACGATGCAATTATATGTACTCGGTTGTAATTATGGAAAATTATTTCATGTTTTCAACACAAAATAGAATCTTCAAAGGAATTACAAAACGCTTTCCTTTTGATATTCCATAACTCCATATTTTTTTGTGTTGTAATCTAATTGCAAAATTGATGTTATTTGTCGGATAAGTATGTTAATAATTACGTGTTTCCTGGATACATTAGAAAGAAAGAAAGCAAAAAAGAAACAGTTGAAATATGTCAAATAAAATGAATGCTATGGTGGTAGAGTCTTATGTCGAAGGCTCGCCTGCGGTGGCACCACAAGCAAGCAAGCAAGCAGCAGTGTGAGAACTGCTGTATTTCGGTTTGAAGGGTGTGGTTAGGCAGAAGACACCGGACAAGAGGCATTCCAACTTATTCCTCGTGAGTTAGCAACGCATCCACGTACGGCCTCAGATAGGACTCGCCCCATTTGAGGTTTGTGGACGTCCATGGGCCGCAGTGGCCACTTAACATCAGGTGGTTCGCACGTTCGTTTGCTATTATATTGATATAAAAAAATAATTAAATACGAAGGATTCACGTTTTACGTGTTTGTATTTGTCAAGTCAAATTACAAAATTTGACTATAACTTGTATTATTTATTATTGTATAACTTGTAATTTGACTAGGAAATTGTAATAATATTGGTGTAAGTACGTAACGATGTAACAATAAACTGTTACTGTTCGATAACACTGTCGCACTTCTCGCCGCGACTTGCATCAGGCGATATGGCGTGATCTCATGCTTCGATTGCTCCAACTTGAGACTTGCCCACAATTCTATTTTTAAATAGGGCCTTCGGTGTATAAGTAAAGCCTTCACACGCCTTTGTGAACGTTATGGAGAAACTCTCCGGCATGGTTTCCTCACGTTTTCCTTCACCGTTAAAGCGAGTGATAATCAATTCATAATACGCACAAATTCCGAAAATTTTGAATTAATAGTATTTCGGGAAATAAAGGTGCGTGCCGGGGTTTGAACCTCGACCCAACGAAGCGGGGTCGACGTGCTTAACCATTAGGCTATCGCTCGCTTAAAGATACTACATTATACTCCGCGACAGAAGTGGACAGTCTTGCCTTCGTGCAGTGCGCCGCCGGACGACTCGGTCGAAGACAAACACAGCTTTAAGGTCTTCGCACATTACACCGATTCAACTCACTGTGTGGCATTTAAATGTAAGCGTTACGTTATGTTATTTAAGAGTGAATTTGTCAACTCGGAAGTCAAAGGTATACGACGCGTGGTTCACACGTTGTTCGTCACAAACTCACTCTTAAATAACATAACATAAAGCTTACATTTCAATGCCACACTGAGTTGAGTTGGAATTGACTCGGTGTAATGTGCGAAGACCTTTATTCGTTACGATTTGAAGTATGTAATTTTGGGGCGATAAAATAAAAAACAAAATCAATTCAATGCATTTATTTTCACAACTTATTCCTCCTCGATAAATCATTCGCATTCTGTCAAATAATAATAATAATAAATTCATTGAACAAGACTCACGTTTCAATTTATTTAAGAGCGCTTCCAGAAAACTGTCATCAAAGCTCGCCGTTCTCGGATGCGTGAATTTTCACTAAACGCGTTATGGCGCGTAAAGCATACATCCATTCACAGCTCTCTACAAGCGTGACGTACACTTTTTTATCTGTGGTCGAGCGAGTGTAGCTAATACAATGACATAAAATGATGTTGACACAATGCAAATTTAAGACATCGTTTCTTTAAAAATATACACTCAGCAATTACTGAAGAACCGTTTCAGTTTTCGTTGTTTCAAATACTTTTTAATTCACTCGAAAACAGCAGTAACTCGGTCACTTGATTTGTAAAGAATTGCGACGTCACAGTTCGTGTCTCGTACGAGATACGCGAAGGTATTGCGTTTTTACAGTTGATAAAAGGAATAGGAAACGAGCAGCCATGCTACTTGATAGTGGTAACTGCAGCGCATGAACTCCACATCGAACCTCAACTATATCCGAAGTCCTCTATCCGAGTTAAGTGGATGCGTAGCCACTCCAAAGGACTAAGTCGGAACGCCTCCTGTCCAGTGTCTTCTACAAACCCTTCAAACCGAAACAGCAGTTCTCACACTGCTGCTTTACGGCAGAAATAGGTGGTACAGTGGTACCGCCGCAGGCGATCTTTCGACATAAGACTACCACCGTCAAACGTGTCTCAAAACCTTCCGCATATCGCAACTGCTTATTGTGATCATGATTTGGCGTTTGACACTCCTATGTTTTGCAATACGAGTAAAAAGGCTTTGCAAGAAAAGCTAGATGCACACTAAAACGCTCCATTGACACATACACGAATGAGAAAATTGAAATGAAAATTAGAATAACTGAATTCGAGAATTTTATTCTAGAAATTAAATTATGTTCAATTTTGCCACGTACATACGTGCATGCTATGCGTGGGGCTCTTCAAAAAAGGCGCTAAAAGAGCCCTTCTTGCAAACCGACAACGCATTGGCGACTCCTCTGGTGTCGCTCGTGTCTGTCGGCGACAGTGACCACTTACAATCAGTCGGCCCCTTCGCCTGTTTGCTTAGGTTTAGTAAATAAAAAAAAATGATCCGTATCACTTAAAAACTTATTGCACCCGTTGAAGAATTTAACAAAGCCCGGTTTTTAACTTAGTTTATTTGTACTTTCATAGATTTCTCAAATATTTCCAGAATTCAAACTTTTCGGTACGAACTTGAAACATGCTTGAATTTCTAACATTCTTTGCATTTAACTTAAACAGAATATTTCAAGACAGCTACATATAAATGTCGTAATAATATACTTTCTACATTCCTATTCACACACAGGCTACAGACAATCTACATACAAACACTATAGCCCGAAGCCTTCTCATTTGTGAGGCGATCCGTGCCCAGACATGCCCAGCAGTGGGGCAGAATAGAATTTTGGCGTCACAGCATACGTAAATACATACATATTAACACTCTTACAACCGTTGGCATATTTTCACTAAACAGATAACATAAACGTATTTTGTAGTAAGTAATGGACTTTTATCAGATATATGAACACTCTGGAACACAGCGGTGCAATTTTTTATTATTTATTGTTAACATTTCCAAAATCGTGCATATTTCGTCACGCACGATGGACTCTATCACGTCGCCGAACCCCGTGCGGTAACGAGGTATAAGTCGCGCAGCCGAACACGCATTTTCAACATCGTGCATATTACGTCGTGCACGTTGGGCTCCATCGCGTCACCCGACTACAAGCGTTCGCTACGCATAAAACACGCATCCGAGTATTTTTTTTTCTAATATTCATATCATTTTGTTTTTTTGCGGGGAACTGGAAAAGCTCACTCCGGCTTATAGTTAGTGGGGGAGAGGTAAGAGTGAGAGACAGAGTCGGGCGTGAGGGCCTCGATCTGAATACGCAACTCCGCCCCGAGAAGAGGGCGCCGATTAGATGTGCGACCGAGCTGAGGGCGTCTCCTGCGAGACTCGTCCTCGGGCAGTCGAGTACGCATTTTCAACAACCTGGTAACTCACGGTAAACATTGGTAGCGGCACGCAGCGTCACGCAAAGTACTGAACTGTTTAAAAAAACTGTGTAACGTGAAGCGCGCGTACATCTCTACTTGACGCGACGAAATGAACGAAGTGACACCTCCCTGTTAAGCACAGATTAAATAAAATTTACCGTAAATATAAAGTTGAAAAAAAAAATCGACTGTCTTAAATAATGACACTTCTATTTAATATAAATCTTCTGTCCTCCACATGACATACAGATTAAAAACTAAAGATTACTGGCTCTTAATATTACAATTGAATGTAAAGAAAAAATGTCGGTAATAAGAAAATCTATTTTTTGTAAACATTAACTTTGACAGACATATTTTTATTACCAAATCAATTCTGATAAAAAACAATTCCTTAGCTTCTCTAGACTAATCGTGACGCGGACAAAAATCAGATTTATTTCTTACATGCGAATCCAAAAGCAGACGGAATGTACAATGTATGTTATTCTGAAACCATCTTCAAGTCCACAAAAGTGTGAATAAATTTCATTAACGCGTTTGAACAGATGTTGTATTTTTGGGCTTTTTCACAAAACCAATACAGATTACATATGCGCTAGTAGTAATGCTAACGTTTTTTAAGTCCAGCTTTTTCTAGATTCCTCTCACAATTAATTTAATTCATATATTATAAAATTTCTGGAACAACTGTCAATCATTTTGTTTATTATTCCCCGGTTGGTTTAATAAAATTTGCTTCATAACGAGAATTAATTTTCAATGTGATCATTCTTAAATAGCAACATTTTCAAAACTACCCGGCAAACATTACAAAATCTCGTACCTACCTTATTTTTATTTTATTTTTCTATTTATCTTACAATTAATCACTATTCTAATTATTATTGTTTGATAATTATATTCATCTGTACTACAAGTGCGTTCAAAAAATATTTTTTAATCTATTAGGTACATTTACATATATTCAATGTGTGTTTACATGTATTCAATAAAATTCGTGATTAGACGATAGATGGCACTAGTGATTATTAAGAAACAGGATCCTATTTTTTGCAATACTATTTATTTTAATGAACAATGTTATGGTAATATTTGTAAGTTTTTTTCATCGCAAATAAATGTTTCCTTCTTTCTTTCTTTGATAAAAATGCCATTTATCGTCTAAACACTTTCACTGAGCTCGATCAGACACCACGTTACCGTTTTATAAAAAATGCAAAAGTTTATAACAAAACCACTTATATACATAGTAGCTCACAATAACTGGAATTCGATACAAAATTAAGCTTTCATTCACAGTGCGGTACACACATCTTTGTGCTATTAATAACGCTAAGTAAATTTCACTAAAAACCATTTTTAGCAAAA
The DNA here is from genome assembly GCA_018250115.1 of Doberes anticus. Taxonomy (NCBI): domain Eukaryota; kingdom Metazoa; phylum Arthropoda; class Insecta; order Lepidoptera; family Hesperiidae; genus Doberes; species Doberes anticus. Next base: position 6,804 of record DWKW01002022.1, read on the forward strand.
GCAAACGGTCAATCGCACCTTCTGATGATATCACTGGAGCCCACTGACACCCACCCACTCGCCCAAGGTTAGATACCTTAAATGGAGCTGATTGACATGAGATCGGTTAGAGATTCCATTGCACCCTCGAATACTAAGTTGGACTGCATTGCAACACAATAGTACTGCTGCCTTACGGTAGAAAAAGGTGCTGCTATCATTAAAAGTTATTTTTTTCCAAATATTTCTAAGAGATAAGTCAAGTAGATGTCGCCGACGAAAAGTTGTAACTTGGTCTTCATGAGGTGGCAAGTTATCTGCACATTGATTAGGACTTATTTGAGGTTAGGTTATGTTAGGTGCAAGGGCGTACATAGGCCGGAAGGAGGTTGGGGGGCAGCTGGTAACTCTGTGCACCGCATCTACATCTCTGACAGAACACCTATGCCCAGCAGTGGGACAAAAAATGGATTGATCATAGATAACCATAGGCTGTAGTGAGCGATCAGCATCAGGTAATCCGCGAGCTTCCCACTTCTATTCGAAAAATTTCAAAGTCTTTAGTCAAATTAAACCTTAGCCAAATTATCGTTATTTATAAAAAAAGCACGCGTGATAATTACAACAATGTGAAAACAGCATCCAAATCCAGCAAGCTCAAAAAACAATTTCTTCCCAAATAGGAACAGGTACAGGACGAAAAAATGGCATTATCTAACTAACTTCTAATATTAAAGCTAATTAAAAAAAACACAGTTATGCTCTCTATCGACATGTGATTAATCCGTAACTTGTACCCCACAAGAGGTCTTGGTGGCGCAACGCACAAGATCGCTTCGATCAGCAATAAAATTTTATAAAGTGCCAAAATTAGTGGGTCGAATTGTTTATTTTGTTAATAACGACAATTACTATGTACTCCTCTGAAGCAGACGAAGCGTTTTGTCACAGTTTCTACTGCCGTATTAAATATTATATAATAATAATTTAAAAAAGTTTATGCTCTCTATCGTCATGTGATTAATCCGTAAGGAGTGATAGCCTAGTGGTGAAGCATCTCGACCCCGCTACGTAGGGTCGAGGTTCAAATCCCGGCACGCACCTCTATTTCTCGAAAATTATTTTCAAAGTTTTCGATTATATGTGCGTATTAATAACTAATTATCACTCGCTTTAACGGTGAAGGATAACATCGTGAGGAAACCTGCATGCCTGAGAGTTCTCCATAACGTTCTCAAAGGCATGTGAAGTCCGTCAGTCCACACTTGGCCGGCGTTGTGAACTATGGACTAAACTCTCTCATCTCGGCGGACTGCACATGCCTTTGATAACGTTATGGAGAACTCTCAGGCATACACGTTTTCTCACGATGTTTCCTTCACCGTTAAAGCGAGTGATAATTAATTCATAATACGCACATAATTAAGAAAATATCGAATAGATAAAATTTCGAGAAATAGAGGTGCTCGCCGGTATTTGAACCTCGTCGAAATGCTTAACCACTAGGCTATCACTCACTTTTCATAATTTTCATTAGATTATGTTTCATAATTAAATCTTCTCTATTAATCCACGGTGACTGATCACATCTTAATCATTATAACGTCTGTAACCGACAGACAGCGAACTGCCTAAATCGATGGAAATAGAAATTTGAAAGGAGGAAATATCCCTTGTGTAACCCAGGGGCGCACTATGGAAAGATTTTTTGAATTTCTATTGGTAAAGGGTAAAAACACTTCGTAAAATTTTTATGAAGAAACTTTATTTGAACATTTAACGAATGAATATTCTTTAATGCACACAGAAAAGAACATGTACAATACACATTATTGATATGTTATAGTACAATAGGAGGCCTTATCGCTGTAAAAGGATCTCTTCCAGTCAAACTTCTGGAAAGAGACATACTCGTAGATAATGAAAGTGTAAGATAGGATGTACAATTTACATATTCACGATTGCAAAATTTGTCACATGACCTGAACAATGCGCAATATTAAGTACGTGAGAACGATGTAAGTACTTTTCAATTGTAAAGAAAAAAAATACTAGACAAAAATTCGTTAAATATTTACGGATACCCCCTAAAACTGTTTGTACATTAATTGTTGTTCGTAAGTCTAATTCCTTAACAATGGTAATCGTTGATTACTTATTGTTTACGTAACAATTATTTCTTTGAATCAATGGCCAATGCGACTGCTTTCTTAATTAGTTTAAACTCATTTTTTTTAAACTCATTTATTTATTCGCTCTCACAATAAGGTCTTATAACAATAATAATAACATAGTCATTACTAAGACATGGTACTGTAGAATCTAAGAACCTAACTAGTGAGAGCCTGGTGCCTGAATTAGGTTTTTTTCAAATCCTGTAGTACAGGTCACCAGTGCCCTCCCGCGGAAGAATCTTAGTTTCCCCTATAAGGTTTTGAGAAAAAAAGTATTAAAAATTAATACATATAGAATTATATAAGATATAAGAACAACAACTAAAAATCTAAAACATTAAAATAAGAGAAATATTACTATAAGGCAAACTATAAAAAGGAGCAGATTATTATCGCATGCATCCTATGTAAACCCTTTTTTTAAATAAATAATCATTGGTCCATTTTCAGCATTAAATTATCTAAGAAAACGCTTGCAGATTCCTAAAAAGATCTTACTGTGGATCTTTATCATATTTATATTTTACATATTTATGTAACAAAAGGTTACGTGCGAAGTTATTTTGACAAATGCGATACCGACCCTTATCCATTTAACCTTGTTAGTAACCGCTAAAGCATTTATTAACGAATGAAATTAATTACATTATTACGAAATTAAATACAGTAGAAGACATTGAAGAATTAAAATTACGCGTACCAAAAAAGTTTGTAATTAGAGGTCATTAAATCTGAAATCTGTGCACAAAACGGATTTAAATATATTTATTTAAATTGTGATCAGTTTTACCATAAACAATTTAAATAATTTGAAAATATAACATAAATTATAAATAATTGCTTGCTTCATGCACATACTCTAAAGATAAGCTCTCAATGTTAAAGCTATCAATACTAACCGATTCTTTGATCTGATAGTACCTACATTTGTCTAAAACGATTGGAGCCTTATAAGCACTTTAAGTACAATTAAATGTACATTAAACTGCACCCATACGAAGCGGGGGCGGGTCGCTAGTTAACCATAGAATTAACGTTTTAATTATAAAATATAATTAATTTCACTAAACTGAAGAAAATAAACCTAACAACATGGTCATAATATACTTTAATATAGCGGCTAATTACATTACCACTTCGATTAAGTTTATTTACTTCATGTTAGTAAAAATGATAAAAAACTTTTTAAAACGGTTTTATCGTAATTCCTGTTTGTATATTGATAAAACAAGGAAAGTTTTAACCACAGTTTACTTTTTTGGCTAATGTCAGATTCAGGTCACTTCAACAGATGGTACCGTACTCACAATTATCTGTTGCGCTTGAGAAACTTGACCTCAATAAGGAAACGGAAAGTGAAAAATAGATTTACTCGATTTTAATGCAATATGACATACCAAATGGTCCTAATATAATTGTTCATTACAGGTTAACAACATTTGGTTATATAACCATAGTAGGTTAGTTAAACATATATTTATTTTACAAATACAAGTATTTTAGTGTATTGTATCATGCCACGCTCTACGTGAGCTTTACAACGATGAGCTTGGTATTTTATACATATTAAACGAGTAGCAATCGATCGCGCTGGCCACCTAATGTTTAGTGGCTATTATAGACCATTGACATCTACATCCAACCTAAAATAGGGCCAATGTCATTGCTGGAGTGGTTCTTGTTTGTCAGTCTGAACGGCTCTTGTCGAGTGTGGTTTGCCTAACCATATCTTTCCGAAACAACACTGTTTTTTTACGACAGAAATGTGTACGGAAGTGATGCCGCCTCAGGCGAGCATTCGACATCAGTCACTCTATTAAATGCTGGATTCTCTGCGCCTCCCACCATCGTTGAGAAACATTCGTACCCAGCAACGGGACATAAAAAGTATTGCAGTCACTCATAGTGCTGAGAGATCTGTGAAGTTATACATATGTATGTACATACAGCATACAGCGGGTCAGACGTTCCTTAAATTTTTGTTGGAAAACATTACTCGTCCAGACAAATGAATTTGATTAAAAACGCTATGTATAAATGAGAACTATATAACATTTGATACATACACGTCAACAAGTCGATAAGTACGCCACGCCTCACGCCGAGCGATATGTGATTTGTGATGTGTGTAAGTTGTGATTGTGGGTAGTTACATTTTGTGTGTACGAATTATCTGTAAAAAGTTCCGGCAAAAATTGATGTAGCGTGGCGCTAGAGATCTAGGAAATTCCAGTGAAGTGGCACAATGACGCAATAGAAATCATTATTATCCGCGGCGTATAAACAGTAGTGCAAGAAAAATATTATTATTTCGTAGACTACTTGTTAGACTTACGTTTTCTAATCTCGTTTAGATTGAACGTTGAACCAATGACAGTATTAAACAATACAAAATTCTTTGACGGGTAACTGTTAGCTTTCGGAATTTGGAGTTCACGGAAAAAAATTGGAGTACTTTTGAACACGTTTGGAGAACACGAATGGTCTTTTTCTTAAAGCTCGGCTGCGATGGGAACACGCGGCATTTTTGTCCTTATTGCCTTCAGACAGCTAGCTGTATTACAGCTTAAGAGCAAGTTAGCGTACTGTACGAGACATTACGCGCTTCATTTAAGTTCTCAAGAAGGAAGCATCAACAAATTCAAGAAATAAC